>KZ807400.1:355154-365440 GCA_000696205.2 Oncopeltus fasciatus
ATATATTTTTTACTATTAAAAAACTTTACTTTCCAGCCAATACTAATATATTATGGGTTATAATAAATATTTTATGATGTATTTTATTACTAAGAAAATTGTAACATAAATACTGAAGTTAATCTGAAATTTTAAATTTTAGGTATACTGAGGAATCTATTTAGTTTAAGAAGAAGTGATTAGCTTTTTAAGATTTTTTTTTCATATTATCCCCACGATCCTACCTACTAAATCAAAAATTGTAACTAAAATCAATACGAGTGTGCATTTGTGTTCATCTGTCAGTGCTCTACTGGCAAAAGTTTATAGTACAATGAAATGAAATTTGGCATTTAGCTTTTAAAAGCAAAAAGAAAGGTTGAGGTTTTTATTGTAAAAATTGGATTAACATGATTAGGAGTTTTATTACATGTGTGATTGATTAACCGTTTTTTAGTTTATTGAATTATTATTTAATTGAGTTTGACACTCAACTCAGATTTATGCATTGGCAAAAGAAAGATGTAAGTTGTCATACCTATGTATAATACATTATTATTTTATAATGAAGAAATTTTAATAAAATAATTAGAATTGATTAATTAAATTTATTTTATTGTTAAAATAGCAATGTATTATGTAGGCTCAATCTTCACAGAAATATGATGGGACTCAAGCCGTAAAGCTATTTTTAAAAATAAATCAAGGGTTTTTTTTAAAGGTTAAGCACTATTAATTTTCTTCAACTAAAAAAATTTGGCAGGGGCCAGTCTTATCTCTTCTGTTATATGAAAGTAATTAAATAAAATGGACTATGAAAAAATTTGTGTCTCTATAAGATATTGAGAGAAAATCAATGAAATGCAAACACCACTTGATATTTACACAGAAATGCAAACTTAGAACTCTGAAAAATTTTAAGTTAGCTCATGGAATCTGTTCTCGCAATCCTGATGCTGCGAGTTAAATTCCACCCTGGTTATAGATAAATAAAAGCTTGTTCTGAGCCATGGATATTTAGAATGGGATGACAACCTTTATAACCCCTCCCTCCATAACTTTAAGTGGTACAAACAGATGCTAGTGCATATTAAAAAAAATAGTAATGAAAAATTTAAAACAATAGAGTTTTATATGAATGGATCAAATCAATTTTGGGGAACCTGATTTGATAAAAGTCAGTATATTGAATTAATAATTTAATATAAGTTTTGTCCCCTTCCTCAAGCTTCAATGTTTTTATTTATATAATTCATATATAAAAATTTATATCTTGTAGTAAAGTGATTTGAAAAATATGGTCATTCTTCTTTATGATGTTATGATATTTACCTAGCCATATTTAAATAAATTGATTACTGCTTTGACTTTTCAGACAAATTTTTGTTAACTGATAGTAAAAATTGATCAATAATGTATAATGCCTTTTAATAAATTTCTATAAAAGTCTTTCTATAAAAGAAAAACTTCCTCATATGACATTAATAATTTATTCTACTTAATGACAGTCAATGAAAGGGTTTTTGACCTCATAAGATTTTCAAGATTCATACAATGTATAAAGTTTGCTAGTCTGAACTTATTCAAAAAGGATATGACCTTTTTTAATAATAAATGTGAAATTTACTAAATTCTTTGTATGTCAAATACTATTGACTGTCAAATGTATTTTGATCCCACATTTTTAAAAGGTAAAGCAGCCAATGCATTTCAGGAAATCTAAAAAACTGTGAATGGGCAGACATCTATCTCTACAATACAAAGGTATCTTAATTGCTTCACAGAAAATGTTTTTCAGGCTGACCTCATTCAGTTCACTTTGTAGAAGCTATGCTCAATTTTTTTTTTTTTTTTTTAACTCTTGCATAATAGATAAATATCTTACAAAATAGCTGAAGACCAAGAAGGTGTTTGTAGGCTTGAAACTTGAAAATGACTTTAGGCTTGCCTTTGCAAGTTCCAAGCCTACAGTTATTTTCTTGGTCTTCAGGAATTTTGTAAGATATTTATCTATTATGTGAAAATTTCAAAGAAATCTAATTATAATCGTGAAGCTCCTAATAACAATTAAGAAGTTTTTGATTTGTTGAGAAATAAATAACATTGTCAAGATTCTTTGTAAAAGAAATTTGTCATACACAATTATGTGATAACACTGATTTTTTAAATTTTTGATATGTTGAAGATTTTTTTTTTGCTTTACTTGACTTTACTGTGTTGCTACATATAATTGCTAATAAATACTAAAGTTTAAATGTAAACTTTTGTTTCAAAATTTAGTTCATTATATGAACACAAGTTTTGACTGTTTGGTTTAAAAAGTTTGATATTAACTTACTTCTCACTTATTTTATAACATAGAATTGTATAGAATATTTTAGTTTAAAATTGGTATCAAAAAGCATTTCAAGAAGACTATAATTTTCCATCTTGAACTAATTTAGTATTTCTTATTATTTTGTATTGATTTTTCTTGTTTAGATTATGCCCTAATGGACATCCATGTAAAAGATTGTGCTATGAGAAATGTGAGCCATGCACAATACCTCTGAAAGTTGCAACTTCTTTTATCTTCTGCTGCAAGAGAACTAAACCTTGTCATATGGTGAATCCAACTGTTTTATGACATATTTATATATATAAAAAAATTGTTTTAATTAATGTAATTATGAATAGCACTCAATACATATGTTATGTAACATACCATGGAGGTTATTGCAATTGCTTATTTTCCTTCCATACAATTTTCCAATATAGTTGTAAGGGTATAACTAAAATCTGAAGCCTGTGAGGTTTAAAAGAAGCATTATAAAGGAGAAACCACTCTTAGTGAGTTTTAAAAATTACTTTTATATCTTTTGAAATCAATAGAACAAATTATAGACATATGGATTAGTGGACTTGTTATACCTCTGATATGAGATATGACTCAATATCTGCTCTCTTATGGTGAAAAAGTGAATAAGGAGATAATGACTATAAAAAGCCAAATTTGAAACTGTTATCTATTTAATTTGACTATTCTGTTTACTTCCTTCAATCTATTCCTAGTTTTGAATTTTATGGAGCTGAAATTATAGAGCAGACCTCATAGTAGATAGCCAAATTTAGAGCACTTTATCATCATTATGCAATCGTTATTCAAGGGAAGCTGGTAATGGTTAGATATGGTTCAGTTTTTCTATGAATTCATCTAGGTTGTCTTAACTCCTCATACAAATAACTTTTTGTGAAACTCTTATGTAGACTAAATTAGGCAACATGAACAATAAGAGGCTTTTATTTTCAATCTTTGAAGAAATAAATCCTATTTCATTCAAAACAAATGCAAGCAGTGATTTGATATTCCTAATAGGACTAATATCAGTATGGTTATAGATTTTTTAATTTTAAGGCTTTAAATTTAAAAAAGGAATATGTGCGAATCTGTCATTTAGTCTTTTATTAATAAGTTATTCAAGCCCTAAAGTTATATGTTTCGATAAATTTTAATATGATTGATGTTAAGTTTTGTTATGGTGAGGTATTTTATTAATATTAGAAAGATTTTTAACTTGGCCCAAATTGGCTCTAAAAATTTTTATTGAATTTTTTATTTGAAATTTTATATGTAATCACTTGTTTTTTATTACACCAATTAATCTGCAAATCCAGTTGATTAAAATCTTCTATCATTATATTAATAGGTTAGAAAAAAAAAATTCCTTATGTCTTCCTGTGAAGTGTCTTTCTTCATATTTTACTTTATTAGAATTCATATTGTATTATTCTACTATTATGAAAATTTAAACATAAAAGATAAATTTTGACAGAATAAATCTGAGAAAAAAAATTTGATATACTAGATTTAAGCCCTCATCTGAAGTGGCCCCAACTTTTGCTTTGATTTTAAAAAATTCTTTAATAAAAAACAATTATCAAGATATTCTCAAATATTGAGTATAAAATTGAACCGATCTTTCGATGAGAAAAAATTTATTTTTAAATTCTTTTTGAGCTACTCTCTAAAGTACTCCTTCTCTTCCAGTTTTGCTTAAATATTATACAGCCTTTTATAGTACAAGAAGTTTTTTTAATCATGAATTCATGTGATCTGTACTACTTGTAGAGTGTTCCCAAAAATAGAGGTATATCTTTATATAATTTGTTTAGGGCTATATGGGTATATTGTGAATATACAAATTTTAGATAATCAATTGCCTACCATAAAATTGGGTAATTTTATGGTAGGCAATTGATTATCTAAAATTTGTATATTCACAATAAAGGGAAAAAATATTATTCCATATTGTTCAGCTAATATAGTCTGATCTATTTCCATTATAGTACTTTGATTTTCTTACAGTATTATCCCTACTTCCCTTCAAAATTATTATAGTAGTAGTAGGAGGAGGAGGAGATCATAATGGAGGGCAATAAATAAGCACATTCAAATTAAATAACCAATATGAAGAATTTTTTTTCTCTCCAAATAACAAAGTAGGTCATTGAAAACAAATTTTAATATTTTTACAATAACCCTAAACAAATTTTTGTATTCATGTATACTTCCATTCCTGATCGACAAATTTTACTAGTTTATATTTTAAACCTTAAAATATACTATATTAATTATAAACATAAAATTCTCTGAAAAATAATTCAACAATGCCTGCCAATTATTATCTCCTGTTAAAATTATGTCGGCATAAATATTCTAATTTTTACGTAAATATTTTTAATAAAGTAAGTACGAAGATATTGAGAACATATGAGAACAGTAGAGAGAAAACCATGTTCCATGTTTTTCAATTTCAGCTTGAGGCTTGAAACAAATAGCATTAGAGGGTCCAGGATTTTCCATTGAGTTTAAGAGTCCAATTTATTTTACCCTTTAGAATTTATTTTATGCTGGTATAATTTATTTTTTCAGCCCAAGGAAAAAATATTGTATTAAAAGACTAATCAATAATAAATAATTTTATATGAAGACACATTATTATATAGTTAGCTTAAATTTAGTAATTTAAGAACTTGAATATAAATTAATAGATATATGTATGATTTTTAATTATTATTCTTAAATTTTAAACACTGTTGTTCTAATTCAAATCATAGAAAATGTAATGATATATTTAAGACAGTAATTGAGAAAATAAACTGTACTCACCAGCAGTTNTAAAGTATATTATTAAATATTAATAATTATTTTAGTAGTTTTTCATGTATATGGTAGTAGTCTATGGTCATTGTGGGACTCTACCCACTGTAGGAGACCCAGGTTCGATTCCCGTCTGAGTTAGTAAGATTTTTTTTCTGGCTCCCTTTGCATTTCTTTTAGAAAATTTCATTATTTAAAAAAAAATATTAGAAAAAAAAATGAGAGTATAACAAATAGCTGATAATATTAGTTCCTTCGAGTATAAGACAATATATTCTTCTTACTTAGGGGTTCAGACTCAGAGTACAGTGAGGGGAGTTGGAGAGTTTATCTAACCTGCCTTGGTGCTGTAGATGCCAGTATACCTGCCCGGAAAGTAGGAGACCCGGGTTCGATTCCCGGCTGAGGTTGTAAGATTTTTTTTCTGGCTCCCTTTGCATTTCTCGTAGATTGATAAATATCTTTCTTAAAGTACTTTATATGTGTATACTACCTTAATATTTATCAAAAAAATGTTATGGAATATAAATGTTTTAAATTATTTTGTTCTGTACACTTTTTCCTAACTCTATTAATAAAGAATATATTATGGTTTTGAGTTTTGGTCTTTACCTGAACCCTTGACTGTTTTCCGCTATTAACGAACCCATTCAAAGTTTTGTAAAAAAGACGCTGAAGTACAGATTTTGGTGATGATTTCATTATTTAAAAATTGAGGATGCTATAGCTAGCTTTACAGACCGAATATTTGTATTTTAGATAGTTTTGAATAAATCATATTTTTAGCTTCTCTAATGTAGGGTTGGTGAAAATTGTGGACAAAAAGGGGAGGAAAAGCACCTTCATAGAACCATTGTGAATAGATAACCAACCTTATTGGAAATATGTTAATTTGTGTGTCATGAACTTGATAAACTTGATTTACAATTGGGAAATCTGTTAATATAGGATAATATGCTATTTTATTTTTATGCTAAACTATACACAAAACAATCAGTTGTAATATTTCAAAGAAAATATTGCAAAGTGGATTGTAGACCACTTCAATTTTAGCAGATATCAATATTATTTTATAACATGTATATTGTGGAACATTTTTCATAGAAATATATATTAAAAATATATTTAGAATGTGGCTTCAAGTCTTGGGAGAAAAGCTCTCTTAGTTTTTAAAATATAGAAGTCGAATTTGATTTAGTTTTTCATTTTAAATCTAAGAATAAAATTGTTTTTTGTTTATTAAATTTATTTTGTACTATTTTCTTTGTCATTTGAGCTAGGAAAAAGCTTGTAGAAAATAATAGCTGAAAAATATAATCTTCTTAAGTTTATGTTCTAAAATATTTTTATAAAAAACACTTGTTAAGGAAGACATTTATGAACGGAATTTAGGTGGGTGAGCTCTTCCCACACTCTACATTACCAATCAAACCAAACTTCAGTGGCCATTCTTCTTATGCACGTTGCTCTTTCCGGCTTGTAAATTAAATTTTGTCCTTTACTTTTATTTATACTAGCCTTTAATTAAAGCTGGGAAATCTGCTTATACTATGCGGCTTCTGTGTGACAAGCTTCCTCTCAAATGATTTAATGCTTTATGCCATTAAAAAATTGTTTGTAAGTTTATTTTCAGTCAACTTTGGGATGGAAAAAATTAAATTTTGCATATACCAGATTTTAACACTTATTATTAAATAGACGTATTAAAATATTTGCATTGTTTATGAATACATGCATACTGAAGTTATTATGTATGGTATTAGAATGGTTTTTAAAGAACAATAAAAGTATATTTCTGAAATACCTTTTTTTTTTTCTTTTTTTTTTTTAACTTTTATTTATTTATTATATTCTGTTAAATAAAAGCATTTTGTAATTTGATTACAATGAAAAGTAAAAATGACATTCAATGACAGTCACATGAGGAGAGAAGGTGACCAATGACACCACTCTCAATCTGAAATACTAAAAATTAAAATAAAGAATAAATGAAATTAAGTCTAAAACACTACAGTAGAAGTCTGTGCATTTATTCATTAGGCAAATAAAGGCAGTAGCAGCATTCTATAAGGCTTATGGCATAAAGACATTTTTAAATTTGTTTTTCAGTTCTATGTATCTAGAAAACTAAATTGCTGCATTATTTATTTATATTTATATATGCATAGAAGTTACTTCCTTAGATATTTCAAAATTAAATTTAATATATATTTTTTACTATTAAAAANGTCTGTAATAATTTTGTTTTTAAAATATTTATTAGCTATTTCGGGTTTAACAAAAGATCGAGAGCTACCAGAGTCTATCAAAATTTTTAGATTTAAATTTGGATAAATAATATATGGTAGGTGGTTTTCATCATTAACGAGGTTCATTAGGTATATTGGTTCGGGTCGAGGCTTGTGTCCTCTAAAAAATCATTGGTCTCTACTTCTGTAATTTCAGGTTCTGTCTGTTCTGTATTCACATTATTAAAATTTATATTGTTATTATTTTCTAGTCTTCTATGAAAGTAAAGTCTAGGTCTGCTAGAAGTTGTCGACGTAGGAGTAGGTGGTAGTGCTTTTGGTCGGTGCGGTGTTGATTGATTACTTTGGGGACTTTGTAATTGTTTCCCTGGGCTTCTAGGTGTAAAATAGTTTTGTTGAGGTGTGAAGAAATTTTGTCTTGGGGTGAATTGATTGAAATGATTAGGTCTTGTAGGAGTTCCTAATTGTTGAGGGCTTGTTGTGTCTCTTAGGTGTTATATAATTTAAGTTTCTTTGGTGTTGTATTAAAGTTGGTGAAGGTTTATTACTGTTGAACTGGTAGTCATTGGTTAACATTGACAGGGCCAGGTCTAGTGTGTCGGGACTTCTCGTTCTAAGTAGTAAGCCTACTGGTTCTCTTAAACCTTTTAGTAAGACTCGGAGGGCTATGTTTCTACAATACTTCTTTACTTTCCAGCCAATACTAATATATTATGGGTTATAATAAATATTTTATGATGTATTTTATTACTAAGAAAATTGTAACATAAATACTGAAGTTAATCTGAAATTTTAAATTTTAGGTATACTGAGGAATCTATTTAGTTTAAGAAGAAGTGATTAGCTTTTTAAGATTTTTTTTTCATATTATCCCCACGATCCTACCTACTAAATCAAAAATTGTAACTAAAATCAATACGAGTGTGCATTTGTGTTCATCTGTCAGTGCTCTACTGGCAAAAGTTTATAGTACAATGAAATGAAATTTGGCATTTAGCTTTTAAAAGCAAAAAGAAAGGTTGAGGTTTTTATTGTAAAAATTGGATTAACATGATTAGGAGTTTTATTACATGTGTGATTGATTAACCGTTTTTTAGTTTATTGAATTATTATTTAATTGAGTTTGACACTCAACTCAGATTTATGCATTGGCAAAAGAAAGATGTAAGTTGTCATACAACGGAGTTGAACAATAAATAAATTTTAACCTTCAGTTGTAACAAATTTTACTACCTCTTTAATAATATTTTAACAAAATAAATTTTACATGACATTTTAAATAAAAATTATCATTATCTACAATGATATGGAATTAGAATAATTTATACGCCTTTTTTTAAAAATTAATACTTCAAAAATATTCAGTATTAAAAAATACATAAATCCCATGTATTTAAATTAAATTAAAATAGAATAAATGAAATTTTAAAATCACATTTGCTCACGACATTGAACATGCCTCCTATGAAATTCAGAGATTTTAAACATATTAATGTAATCAAGGAAAGGACAGTTTAACCTATTTAGTAATGACAGGTGAGAGAATTTAAATTTTTATTCGCGCTTAAATGAGCTCCTTTTTTTTCCCCTGGTTTGTGATTACTTGCATTTATTAAAATACCTTTTATTACTTATTAGGCCTATATTTGGCAAATTCATCAAATTGTTTAGTGTCATTTTTTTTCATCAAATTGTCATTAGGGTGAATGAGGGGGGGGATGGGGAGGAATACCTAAAGTAGCCGTGAAATATCCTCTTGACCTATATAAGCTGTTCAGACACTCTTTTATTTCTAGATACACAAAACTTTTATTATTGGGTTTTATTTATCCTATTATAGGTGCAAGTCATGTATTTTTTGTAGAGTTTGTTGCAACTTCCATTAATAAATTATAGTGTTGCCGAACTAGGAAACATGGAAAATTTTACCTTCCTGTAAAACCAACATTCTTGTTCTAGTGTTCCATCCATGTCAGTCCAGTAATAGCTATTAATATAATTACATGGATCTCTTCTGAGTCCATATTTGTAATATGGCCAGCCTATCGTAATTGGCCAATTTTTATAAGCCTCACAACATCCACGTCTTTGTACAAGACTGGCAGCTCTTGGTTTCTGTGGTTATCAGCCTCATTAATTGGTCAATTTAACCGACAAAGTACATTTCTTTCGGATGAAACTTCCTTTAAAGTGATGTGTAAAAGATCGGCTATCGATTATCCATTCTTTGGAGTTAGCTACATCAGTAGTCTTGGCAGCAAATAATACTTCGCTTTTGTAATTTTTCTGCTTATTAAATATATTTTTTGCTGGTGTATTGAAATCACTTTTTATTATATATACTTTTATATGGACTTTCAAAGGATCTTTGACATTTTATATTCTGTGTATGAATCTGTGAAATTTATCACATGAAAAACTTTTAAAATTTTTTTCTTGAATTTCAAGTTAAAGGCTAAAACTTTTGAGGCGCTTTTAAATCTTTTTGTAACAGTAAATTCTTGAAAAAATGAGAAGCCATTTTAGAACAGCTACATCTAGAGTCATATTAATAGTCATCAGTTAATCCATTTAACATTACTGCACCTATACATTTGTGATCTACTGGGGATCCTATGCTGTTAGGTTTCTGTGATAAACATAACCTCATTTAAATAAATCTCATGTTTTTGAGCTGAGAGAGATTCAGTTTGAAAACATTTTTCAACAAAGACAATCTCCTAAACATGCCTTTATCCTACTAATGTATCTTCTAATTTTACAAATACTTCTTTTTCAGTCTTCAGTCCAATAGCCCTTCTAATATTAGGTAGATGTGCGACTTTGCTAAAGCAGATAGTTAAATCTCTACTTCTGTAACTTTTGACCATTAATCTATTATAAATAAGGTCTTTAATCCCACTAAATCATATTTTTAG
>KZ807400.1:401053-414282 GCA_000696205.2 Oncopeltus fasciatus
CATAGACTTATCAATAGTAAGCCCATATATATATGTTTAAAAGCACACATATACATACATACATATATACATAGGTTCACATACAACACACACACTCACACACAAATTTATGAAAAGTTTTAATAGTTTTTTAATCTTAACTGCTACCACTCTCTCTTAATACATTAATTTATGTGAATTAATGCAAATTATACCTATATGTATTTGACTTGTTATTAGATTTCATGAAAATTTAGATTAAGAGAGGAATTCTGATTAATTAATAACATCCATTAGCTTTTTATTGAATAAATGGAACATTAGGCTGCAACATCTCTTGTCATTTTAATTAGTGAGCCATTTAACATAACATTATTAGGAGACTTCACTCTAATTAACTTGGACACATTTGGATTAATTTAAAAGAGGGCCAGGGGGATATTTAGAGGGGTGCCATATATTACCATTATGCCATATTCAGTGAAATGCTTGAGTAACATTTAAGAACGCACCAGGACTATTCCTTTGTTGGAGAGGAGATAAAATCATCTAAGATAACACCTATTTAATTTACAATAATAAAAATTAAGGTCTAGTTTCAACCAACAATAATATGTACTTATCTGAATAGGTAACTGATTAATGAGGCTTCTATATTTAAAGGCCTCTCATAGCTGTCCTTAAAACACTTAAACAGAAATTATAAGCATAATACAGGGCAGGTTAATGAGCTCCGGGCAGCCAAAGTTCTCAGATCTGGATTGTTGTATAGACTTTATAGTTTCTATTTAAGTGCTTTAGGTCTGCTCTGAGGGGGCCTTCAAATATTGGGCACACTAATATTTCTATGCTACTGTAGAAAAGAATAATGGATTTAATTGCATTAATGGTGACCTTAAAATTTTAATTTTTTTTTTGCCAATTACTCTAATTTTTGCAAGAACTAGTTCTAATTTTTTTTTTCATCTTCATAAGGAATGCTGTTTTCCAAATTTTGAAAAGCCATCTCCATTCTTATTGTATTTCCAGAACCTGTCATCCCAGAATTACCAACAGTTAATTTGAAATGTCCATTAAATAAAGTAGAGTTCAGTTGTAGAACAACTGAAACTTATGATTGTTCTATATTTTTAAAATTTGTGCCTGCAATGATACTTGTGTATTTCCAATCTTATTTTGTTAGATGAATATTTATTAAACCAGGCATTCTAGTACTTATTTTTTCTCCTGTAAGCAATAAATTAGCTGTGTGTAATTAATTTTTTCAGGTGACCAAAAACAGTTGCAGCCAACTCCTGCTGATTATCTGTCCAGTGAAAAATATGGCATGGATATATCTTTATTTGAAAGGCTTGTCAATAATGGTTTGAAGTGTCATACTTTAACAGTGCAACATCGGATGAGGCCTGAGATATCTTCACTAATTTCCCCTCTTATATATAAAGTACTAGAAAACCACAGTTCTGTTTATAAATATCCAGATATTAGAGGAATCAGAGGAAATATGTTTTTCATTGACCACAAAATTCCAGAGAACAATGTAAGTTGGTTTATAGATTTCAGAAGCTAGATTTATTTCAGTGGAAAATGATGATATTGTAATCATAATTAAATTATAAGGAATATTTTAAATTATTAGATGATTTTAGTTGGGGTTTGGTCAAGGTAGATAAAAAAAAAATCCAAATTTAAAAAATGTATTTTTTTGAAGGATTATCTGCCAACGTTTCGGCTTACATTATAAGCCATCTTCAGGGTTATCATGAAGACAAGAGAGGATGTCCTGTCCCTAAGTTCACATTTCCATGACTTCCAGTAAGTTACCTTACTTACAGAGCTAGTGAAAGATCTAAAAAATCAAGTCTCAGCATTAGAATCCAAAATTAATTATACAGAAAACTTAAATATTACTAATAACTAATACCAGCTTGCAACACTCCTGATAATAATACCAAAAATCAAATTAAACTTTCTCAACTAAATAAAATTTCTCAAAATCCAAAAATTAAAAATATCTCCCAAAACAAAGCCTCTCAGGAAAATAACACTACCCAGACTCTTCTAAAAGACCTGAAAAAAGAGAAAGACCATCTTCTTCAGGTTCTTTAAGTATTCAATCTCTTACTGGCCCCATGATCTCTATATCTGATTATGTAGAACGATCAAAGCCTAAGGACCAGAGATCTAAAACAGAAATTAAAAATGATTGTTTTCCACTTGTCTTACATTTTTCTCTAACATGACCTCCATCTTATGACAATTTATGTTTTTGTTTTTCTTATTTATTATTTTGCTAAATATGTTTTCATTTACCTATATATGTATTTATTTGAATTTACTTCCAACAATGAACTATATATCTAAACATAGTATAGATGTTTACTTATATGTATATACCTATGTACCTATATGGAAGTACCTATGTACGATTTTACATTCACATTTCTATATAATCAAATGTCATCATTTGTCGCAAATGTCGCATCAATCTATCTCTCATTACAATAATAAGACTCAATACATATGCTTGTGTCTGTTTGTGTGTGTGTTTGTATGCACACGTGCGATTGTGTGTGTCTGTGTATGAGCTTTGTAACATGTTTATGCAAATACAAATTAATTTTCTCTATAATTTTCCTTTCTAACATGTTATCATGAAAATAGCACAATGGAACATTAATGGAATTATTTATAGAAAAGAGGATTTGCAATTACTTATATGCGACACTGATTGCGATTTATTGCGTTTGCCGGAAACCAGGCTTAAAGAAAATATAGATTTTTCTTTAAATAAATTTTCTGTTATTAGGAAAGACTAATCAGGGAAGAAAATTGCAAGTGGGGCGGTCTGTTTGTTAATATTGAATTTCCTACCCTTCTCAACAATTTCTTTGAACACTGATCTTTAGGCAGTAGCAGTAAATGTCTATAAACTGTTTTAAATTCACTATCTGCTCTCTTTATTTACCTCCCTATCAATCCTTTAGTGTGAAACAATTAGAGTATTTAATACAACAACTACTCGAACCTATCCTTCTCCTAGGTGACTTTAACAGTCATAACATATTTGGAACTCATCCAGCACCGACTTGAGAGGAAAACTCTTTGAATCTTTCGTCGAAAAGTCACAGCTGTGCATACTATATGACGGTTCCCTGACAAATTTTTGTTCGGCTACAGGAAAGCAATCACTCATAGACTTATCAATAGTAAGCCCTTCTATCCATTCAAAAATAAATTGGCAAACCAGTCAAGACCTCTACAGTTCCGATCACTATCCTATACTCATCAGCTTTATAGATAGTCAGCTTCCCCATCCTCGCCTACCTAGATGGAGTACTACACTGCCGGACAAAATTAAAGGATCACTTCAATATTTTGAAATTACTGAACTGTATAGGGTATTTTTGAAAATATTCTTTTTTATTTGGAAAAAATAAAGTCACACTTTATTATAAGGGTAATAAAAAATAAAAAATTCTTTTCTAGAAATTTTTAATAGGAAAACAAATCAAAAAATAAAAATGTCCTACAGTCTCAAAATGACAAAACTGAATAAAAAGGAAGAATTCGAGGAAAACGATCAATAATTGGTATTCCCACCTCTAGCTCTGATAATTGCTTCCATTCTCCTGCCCATTCCAGCGACCAGGGCTCTTACATGTTGTTCTGGGATGTTGTTCCACTCTTCCACTAACATTTCCCTTAAATCTGCCAAATTTTGTGGGTCTCGGGCGCGGACACGTCTTCCAAGCATGTCCCATACATGCTCTATTGGGTTCATATCTGGACTTCTGGGTGGCCAAACCATAACGTCAATTTCTTCTTGTCTGAGGAAATTTTGCACTGATCGAGCAACGTGAGGTCGGGCATTATCGTGCATAAAAATAAAGTTACCTGTGATATTTCTGGCGAAAGGTATTACATGTGGCTCAAGTACCTCCCTAATGTACCTGTCAGCAGTTATAGAGCCACGGTTCACAAGAAACAACTCTGTATGGGCGTTTAAATTTATGCCCCCCACACCATCACTGACCCACCACCAAACGCAACCCTTGGAGAAAAAGTGCATGGAGCATACCACTCTCTCCGCCTTCGCCATACCTTTTCCTGTCCATCTGGAGATCGGAGACAGAATCTTGACTCATCGCTGAATAATGCAAGGCTCCAATCTTCCTGAGTCCAGTTTAGGTGCTCCCGAGGAAACCTCAAGCGCTCAACCCTGTGTTCCCTGGAGAGAAGAGGTCCAGTAGCTGAAGGATGGGAGGTCAATCCATAATCGTTGAGTCGTCTTCTCACGGTTCGCTCTGAAATTTGCATATTACTGAACCTCTGGAGGAGACCTAACAGACTGTTACCAGTTGATCGGCGATCCCGAAGAGCATTCAGTTGCAAAAATCTCTCGTCACGGTGGGAAGTTGACCTCGGACGGCCTTGTCCGACTCTTCTTGTATGCCTTACAGTTGGACGGTGCCTATTAAGCACCCTGGATACTACGGATTGTGACCGCTGGAGCCGTTGCGCAATATGCCTTTGAGAAAACCCTTCTTCACTCTAAGCAACAGCACAAATTGATTCCTCTTCGGTCAATGCTCTTCTGTTGGCCATCACAACGTTCTTACTAAACTCACAAGTAAAAACTAAAGTTCTGTTAAATGTTAGAAAATCTTCAATAAGATGAATCTTTGCTAACAACTAACCATTTACTGATAGGAAGAAAGAAAAGAAGTGGATTAACTGACCCTTTTCTCCATAAACGGGTGGGAATATAAACAGGTACAGGATAAACTGGATAAGATACAACACAAAGTCCAATCTAGGGCAATGGAATTTCTATTTTTATCTCTTATGTAATAATAATATAAATATTTGTAAGTGATCCTTTAATTTTGTCCGGCAGTGTATCAATGCTAATTGTTCCCTCTATCAGGATTAAGCCCAACTAACCCATATAGATCTTTCAGATTGTAATATTTATACATACAATTTATATTCTAAAATCACAAATGCTCTGTTAACTGCAGCTGATGAAGCCATACCAAAGACCACTCTGTCCAATAATAAAATCCCAGTCCCTTGGTGGAATAATGAGCGAGCAAAAGTTGTCAAAAGGCGAAAAAGAGTATTAAAAAAATTTAAACGACATCCTTGTGATGAACACCTTGGGCAACATAATCACGCACGTTCCTTAGCCCTAGGACCATTCTTAATGCTAAAAAGGAATCCTGGAAAACCTTTGTATCTATTATAAATTCTCACATTCCTGCTACTGAAATCTGGGATGTCATTAGGTAAATCTCAGGCCGATATAAACATTCTAAAATAACTAATATCAAATTCAATAACACTCTCATAACTGATACCAAAGAAATAGCAAATATACTTTGAAAACATCACGCATCAATTTCCGTAAGTAGCAATTATTCGCCAGAATTCCTGCATTTAAAAGGGGAAGAGGAATCTGTTCCTCTTGAAATAACTCATGATCCCTTAAATCCTATGAATTTCGAATTTAATTTACACGAATTTTCGGAAACACTGAAGTCTTGAAAAGACACATCACCATGTCCTGATAGTGTAATAATAAGCATGATTAAAAATCTCTCACATGAAATAAATTAGTCATCTTAAAATTTTTAAATAAAATATTTACATCAGAAGCATTCCTGGAAATGTAGACAAAATCTATTGGCATACCAATCGCAAAATGATCTCAAATACATCATGTGGCGCTGATCACTCATGCATGCTTCTCCTTTATAGGAGATTGATACGGTCTAAATTGGACTATGGTTGCATTGCTTATGGCTCAGGTTCACCTAGAACACTCCATGCTAGAAAGCATTCACAACGGCGGCATACCCTTAGCACTGGGTGCTTTTAGAAGTAGTCCGGCGCTTAGTCTGCTGGCAGAATCTGAAGAACCGCCACTGGAGTATCGTAGGGACCAACTCCTTCTATGATATTACTTTATCTTAGCCTCACCCACTCATCCTCTAAAGCCAAGTCTAACAGTATCAGAAATTCGCTTACTTCGCTTTGGTTCATCATCTTTTACAAGGAGAGCTCATGACCCCATTAGAAAATATGCCATACAAATTCCACAGTCAGTCAGTCTCTCCAAAACCACCTTGGTCTCTCAAGCCTGAACTTATTAACCTAACACTAAAACACTTATCACCAAGTACATAAAAAAGGATACCATCCCCATCATATTTCAGAATAACTTTAAGAAGCTTGTCCCAGATAAAAATCTTGCATAAGCATTTATATGGATGGCTCAAAAAACTCTGATGGTGTTGGATCAGCTTTCTTAATAAGTGGCAGACCCTTTATGACATCTTTGCCGCAGATGTCAAGCGTGTTCACAACAGAATTACTCGCAATAAACAAAGCCTTAAATATTGAATTTCCATTATCAAAAAACTTTTCTGTATTTACCGATTCTTTATCTGCTCTTTTAGCTTTACAAAGCCCTTTTACCAACATCTCAAATAGACACTCTAATTGAAATAGTTCACCTCAATGAGAAAGATAGCAAAGTGACATTTAAAAGGATACCTAGTCACCGTGAAATGTCAGGCAATGAAAATGCAGACGTACTAGCAAAGAAAGCAATAAAAGATGGTGAGATGTACTCAAAAGTCACCTTAAATGATGTAAAAGCACTAGTTAAAAAATTAGTACTTAGTAAGTGGGAAAATATATGGTGGTCAACCAGAGAACAAGTTATGCGATATAAAATCTACTCCGAGGGTATGGTTCAGTTCCATGTCAACTGACCATAAGAGTGAAGTAGTATTAGCCAGACTAAGAATAGGACACACAAGACTTACCCATGGCTATATAATGGCAAAGGATCGCCATCCATTTGTGAGGTCAGTGGACAACTTCTTACCATCAAACATATATTTACAGAGTGCCTAAAATAGAAAGAAACAAAGAAAAAATAAAACTTAAATGGGACTATAGATGAAATTCTATTGGATTTATTGTCATCGACTCTGTAATGAACTTTCTGAAAGAGGGCAGGCTAATAAATCTTATCTAGATGCATTTTCAGCTTCAAAGTAAGTACTATGTCCATCCACATGATAACTATTCACATTAATAATTCATTATACCTCACCATGACCTATTGTTAAGAAATTCTTCTTCTTGAAAATATCTTCCCGCTTCTAAAAATATCTCCCTGTCATTAATGACCAAAGGTTGGCATGCCATAAAAAAAAAATNAAAATTTCAAAACCAAAAAAGATAAAAAAAATGGTGGCCGGCGAGAGCACTGAAAATTACTTTTTTAAATATATGCGTTAATATGTAATTTTAGTATTAATATATATATATATATATATATATATATATATGTATTATATATATGTGAAACATATGTGTGTATTAACATTTATTGAAAAATTACTTCTTTGATTGCAGGTAACAGAGCAGAAAAGTCACTGGAATAAACATGAAGCAGATATGTTACTTGTCCTTTCTGATTATCTTATTAAGCAGGGGTACAATGCCTCAGACATTACGATCCTTGCTGGATACTCAGCACAAGTAACTTATTTTAGTAAGGTATAATTCTTGTGTCCTCCTATTTAAATTTACCTGGTTGAATTTAGATAATATTTTTGATGATATCACTTGATAATATCAACATTATACAATGAACAATAAACCTAGGCTTTAGAAGAGTTTATTTTTTCCTTCTGTCATGTACTACATTAAATAATATATGTAATACTAAGAATTAATTTGAATAATATATATAATTTCAATAGTGACAGGTGCTGTTCCCAGCTGTGATCTTAACTTCAAAGAGTTTTTGTGTTACTACAGAATGTATAGAATTGTTTAGACTTAATACAATTTCACATATTTTATCCTAATGACATTTAAGAATAATAGTTTTTTATATCAGCTTACATTTGTTCTCTAATTTAAGTTTTCAAGGTCTGTAATATAATATATTCTGCTGGGAAATTTTTTTCTTTTGATGGCCTTGTTATTTACCTACACATACTTCATGTATGTATACATACATGTACAGCATACTTCATTTTGCTGTTTCTGTTTCAATAATATATGAGTTAGCTGAACAACAAGTAATCTTGACATGGTGATGTTACATGTATGCTGTGTAGTGTTTTTTTTAACTCGAGAGGACCAGGGTTACCTGAAGGTAACAACCGTATTCTCAACAACCATGGAACTAATAAGATTTTATTTCTCAGAAAAAGATTTCACAAGATGGCACAAATCTCCAGCTCCTGACTTGGGAGCCTGGAATGAATTCTCTCTACCTAGCTGGTGCCTTGTAGTCAATTTATTTTATGAAATCTAAATACATTTAAGATCTTTTCATCCTCATGCTTTAAGATTACTTATTTTTGTAGAGAATTATGTGCAACTACCATTTGATATATGGAAGTGTGTATTACAGGTTAAACATGTATTTTTTTATGTATGATTATTGAAATTAAAACTTGGTTTATCTAATAGCATAATTTTCAGGTGGCAAAAAGGAACCCAATCATTCAAGACATTAGAATAAGTGCTATAGACAATTATCAGGGAGAAGAAAATCTTATTATTCTTTTGTCTCTTGTGCGGAGTGGATCATCATCTATTGGTTTTTTAAAAAAATTTAATAGAGTGAATGTAGCTCTTTCTAGAGCTAAGCATGGCCTCTATGTAATAGGAAATATGACCCTTCTTTCCTCACAGTCTCAGCTGTGGAAAGATATTGAAGGGATATTTAAAAAATTCAATTCAATTGGTTAGTACCTTTTAATAATTCATTCAACTTAGTTTCATGCAAACATGCGCACACACTAACACACTCACAAAAGCAAATATTATGTATACTTATATTTAACTTAACATGTTCTAAAATCAGAAACTTTTGAGATCAAGAAAACAAATTTGATAATCATGATTCTTATTTTCAAACTGTTGTATGAATTCAAAATGGCTGAATTCGGTTGAGGGGGTGGGGATTGGGAGAATTTTTATTGTTTTTTTTTTTTAAATTATTTTTTCTATTTAATTAATGAAGGTGACTTAAATTAGGTTCAAAAGTTTAAGTGTGATCAAATTTTAATAAATTTGCAATGTTGAGACTCAAACTTACCCTATTCTGATTGTCCAAGCCATATTATCCTGACTCTAGATCGGGATTTAAAAATAGAAAAAAAGATATATCTTTATAAATTTTAATGAATAATTTAAATAAGTCTGAATATTTTTAAGACTAAATTAAAAAAAAAGAAAAGAATTTTAACAATTAAAAAAAATTAATTGTAACAAGAAATGAGATCAATTAAGTAATGATCAATAAAAAAAGTTGTATAAAAATAAGCATAGCAAATTCTAGTAATAAGAAAAGTGTTATTGTATTTTCCGTCAGTTTACTCTACCTTACACTGTTCTTTTAAATGAAAAATATGGGAAATTCAAATCAATCAATTAAAAACAAGGAAGAACATAGATAAATATAAAATGGTAGGTAACTCTTTACATCAGTCATATTGTGTTTGTTGCGGGAAATCCTCTGTCTGCCGTCTATGCTGTCATCTACCGATATGCCACAGAACCCTCATTGTACATTCGATCTCCAACCAACCATGATGACCTGGGCCCAGGACCTCATCACTGGCCTTCCAATCAGATTCCAAATCACACTCAATACAAGAGTTGAAACGTTCACGGCTTCCCTGGGCAAAGACTAGTGTAGAGATGACAGTTGCCGGACTAAAATTTATCAAAGCCAGTCATCTTCATGTTCAGCAGACCTTTTGAGCTCATTGTTCTCTGTAAGATGTCAGATGTCAGAGCCTCTTTGAAAAAAGACTGCCTTCATGGTGCAAAAGAATAAACTACTTAAACTGAAGAAGAATGGGTTCAGAGATATACATTTTTTTTACTGACTTTCTCATTCTAAGTTAATAAAGAAATGATTAAGTACTTATTGTGGAGGCTGGGTTTTGAAATGAGGACTTTTTATTAGACTGCAACAAGGACTTAGGTTGCAACAAGGCAAATAAAAATAAATACGAGGTGCAGTTATTAAATAATTTTAAGATGCTGCTACAGTAGAACTATGCATGTGCCAATTCTGAACGACAGATAGCTGTGTAGTGTAAAGCCTTCTCTTTCAGTTGCAGCACGTCCTGTATTTGTCTAGAAATCAGTCTGGCCATAACCTTTGTTAATGTAAGAGGTTTTTGTTTTGTTTCGCTAAAAACTTGAAAGTGTAATAGTATAGCAATGAATTGTCGTGAAATTTCACATGAAATTAGGTAAAACTCCTACTGAAACTTATTGTTTATTAAAAGAAGTTTATGGCTATGAATGTTTATCACGTGCGCAAATTTTTGAGTGGTTCAAGCGTTTCCAAGATGGTCGAGAAGACGTAGATAGACTGTCCGGGTTGCCCTTCCACGTCCAAAACGGATGAAAATATCGAAAAGGTTGGTCATCTGGTTGGCTCTGACTGTCGGTTAACAATTCCTGAGATTGCTGTAACTGTTGGAATTGACAAAGAATGCGTAAGGCAAATTTTACAAACAATTTGAAAATGCAAATAGTGAATGCAAAAGTGGAGCCTAAAATGCCTGACACTTTAGATGCCATTAAAAATGACCCGAACTTCTTGGAAAGAGTGATGAATCTTGGTTTTCGACTTACGATCCAAATACAAAATGTCAATCCATGCATTGGAAGAGTCCAACCTCACCAGAAGCTAAAAAAAATTCTAATGAGTAAATCAAAATTCAAAGTGATGATGGTGGAATTGTGTACCTTTACTGGGTTCCTGAAGGTCAAACATTAATTATCATTACTACCATGAGGTGCTTGCTCAACTCTGGGAGAGTAAAGAAAAATTGACCCAAATTGTGGGACAACAAGTCATGGGTTCCCCATCAAGAGAACGGTTTACAATGCATTGTCTGTCAAGATGTTTCTAGCCAAGTTCAACATCCCAGTTTTAGACCATCTGCCTTATTCGCTTGACCTGACACCATGTGACTTTTATCTGTTCTCAAGATCAAATCTGTATTAAAAGGAACAAGATGTCAGTCTTTTGAAGCTGTGAAAGGATAAGCGTCATGTGTTATGCAGGAGCTCAAAGAACGGTTTCGAACAATGGAAAATTACCATGCAGAGCTGTAAGGATAGAGGAGGGGTGTATATTAAAGGTGATAAGAACTAAATATGTATAAATTTAAAATAAAATATTCGACAGCAATAGTCTTGCTATTTAATAGCCACACCTCAAAAATAACAGCTTGCTAAGTATAATTGCAAATTAAAAAATATATATTTACTTCCAGAATAGCCATTTGTCATACTTGAATCTTTTAAATAAAAAACTTATTTGCCATGCTATAGGTTTGCTCAGTTCGGCTTTTACTCCTATTTTTTGTTTTAGATGTTAATCTTCCACTAAAATGCCAAACACATGGAAATATTACTTTAGTAAATAATTGCCAACAATTCACGAAATTGAGATATGGTGGTTGCTCCCAACATTGCTATATGAAATTAAATTGTGGGCATTCTTGTCTTCAGCTGTGTCATCCTCCGCATGTTCCACACCAAGTTTGTATGGAGCCTTGTTTGAGGTACAACGTCTTCAAACTAATGATTTAAGATATTTATTTATAATTTATGCTTAAAGACTTAATATGAAGTAAATGTCTGTTTCAAAGTCTTACAGTTACATTAATATGTAATATATATTATTATGGCATAATAACACCAATTTGACACGGTCCAACCCGGAAGAAGAAACGGTAAATACTTCTGACGACCATCAAAGCCTACGTGAACAAATATATATTATGTTTTTCCACACTTAATAGGATTTTATTTTAATTTTTTTCATAACCAGATATTTATTGTGAAGACAATTATTATTGAAGACAATTATTGAATTATTATATTAAAATGCAAGCGTTGATGGAAGAACATTCTGATTGAAAACTATTCATTATAACTATATTGTATATTTTAATATTTAGACTCTTACGATGCTATGAATAGCATACTATAGTGCTGTGACTTTTCTAAAAGTTTACTATATTTTTGATTGAAACACTGAATTATGAGGCTGTACTCATAATAAAGTGACAGTGCCAAAATGAAAATAATTGTGACATTTCAACTTTTATTTCTTTATAGACATTCACTGTTCCTAATTGTTTAACTTTTATGACTGAGGACACTATTTCATTGAAAAATAAGCACACCATAAAAAAAAAAACTTGTTAATGAATTTTACATTTCTACTTCCCAAAACAATGACTTTACTTTCTATTCTCTCATGAATTTACTTTATATTCCCTAACTTTTGGAAAAAAATTAAGAAATCTCTTTAAAAAAACTTACCTTAACCTGAAGCTTGCTTCTTCCACTAATAAGATACTTAAATTTATTTACACCCATCTAAAAGATCCCATCCCCCTTCCTAACAGAATCAATGTTCTCCTAAAAATTCCTTTTTCTACCCCTAATTACTATGGAACATACATTGGCCAAACCAAAAACCTTATTGCCCATAAAATCAACAATAACAGAAATGATATTAACAAAAAACAAATAAAACTGTCATTCATGACGGTAACACATTTGACTTTGAAAACATTACTATTTTTTCCACTGAACCCTATGTATACAAACACTTATTATCTGAAGCCGTACATATAAACTTACAACACAATACATTTAACAAAAGAACTGACATAGAAAAAATTTCTTATACTTATTCAAATATGTTCACGTAGGCTTCGACGGTCGTCAGATGTATTTACCGTTTCTTCTTCCAGGTTGGACCGTGTCAAGTTGTTGTTATTTGCCGAGCTTTCGCACATCATGTGATGGCTTCTTCAGGGCTGAAAAGAGAATGAGAGTTGTAAAAGAGAGATTTAAAAATCCAGGTGGTATATAATTACCATGTTTTATACACCAGGTGGTGTATAATCCCGGCGTGGTCTGGTCCTTGGGGGAAGCCTGCCTTCCCATTGGTTGATACTGTGTTCTGGAGTAGTCAGGCAGTTGGTCACTGATTGGTTGGATCCTCTTGTCAATTAGCGCTGGTTTCCAGTTTTTGCTGAGTTGATATCCGTCTTCCCTGTTGATATTTTTCGGATTCTTGGTTATTTCGATGGCTTCTCTGATGGTTCGTCGATAGTAGTTGCTTTCCCGGGCCAGTATTGAGGCGTCTTCGAATTTGATGTGGTGGC
>KZ807400.1:414338-437804 GCA_000696205.2 Oncopeltus fasciatus
TTCACGTAGGCTTCGACGGTCGTCAGAAGTATTTACCGTTTCTTCTTCCGGGTTGGACCGTGTCAAATTGGTGTTATTTGCCGAGCTTTCGCACATCATGTGATGGCTTCTTCAGGGCTGCTGAGTTTTTACAACTCTCATTCTCTTTTCAGCCCTGAAGAAGCCATCACATGATGTGCGAAAGCTCGGCAAATAACAACAACTTGACATTCTCTTTTCAGCCCTGAAGAAGCCATCACATGATGTGCGAAAGCTCGGCAAATAACAACAACTTGACACGGTCCAACCCGGAAGAAGAAACGGTAAATTATTCAAACATGTTCAACATTCTGAAAAACCATTAGCCCTCCTCTTAATTCTGTCCAACTGTCTCCTAGATCCCCTCAGGCTACTTATCAAAAAAATAATTCCTACCTGTTTTTTCCCAGTATTGCTCCCTTTGATGCAGGCCATTTTCCCTTGTACCAACCACCTCATATTCCTCAATCTTCACCTTTCCATTTTAATTTTTCCAATCGTTACCTTCATGATAGGTAGGTGTGGTAAACTTTTTACCACCTTGTTATTATTTTCCCGAGTATTTCATATTACATCACTTTTTTATTTTTATTTTTTTTTTTTTTGGCATGCCAACCACTTGGGTCATTACCATTAATGTGGGGTATCGATGAAAAGAGTGCGAAAGAAGAGAGCAAGAAAACAAAAGCAAAAACATGATGGAACCAAAATGAGAATCAATAGCCTCTTTGAATTTATCTTTGTCCTCAAAACACCTTCCCCTGAGGTCCTTTTTGAAGTTTGGGAGAAGAAAGTAGTCACTGGGGGCTCGATCTTGGTTGTAGAGAAGATAGTTGCTTTAATCAAAGTGTCAATCCTGGCCATTACTTAATAAGAGGTGTGCTCAGGAAGAGAGAAACAAACTGATGAAATTAAAAGTATTATAAGTACTAAACAAGAAATGGCAGGATTATTACAATTGAAATGGATAAAAATGCTATTAAAATTGGTTCAAGTATATAAGAAAGTGAATGGATCCTCACTGAGATTATTTTGAAAAACAATACAATTATTTTCAATAATAAATATTCGTTTTTGTTTATTATTCCAGATACATAAATTGCAACTCTATATAATAATAGCATTATTATAGAAGTAATTGAGCCATGATGAGAGATTGCAAGAATGAAGCATTTGTTAATTTAAAAAAATAGGTTTTGTTACTGGATAAATTAAAACTCTTTTTCTCAAAGCAACTTTTGATACTGAATTAAGATATGTTTTAATTTAAACTGGTGTGCCCAAATAATATATTAATTCATATTATTTTTTATTTCAGAATTATATGTTCCTCCCATAAAATACCATGTAAATTGAAGTGTTCTGAGGAATGTAACCCCCACATAGTTTCCAAGCTTCTTGAATGTGGTCATCAATCCAATTTAAAATGTGATATGGGCAATCAGAATATTCGATGCATGGAATCATGTAATAGGTAATATTCCTAGTTCAAGGAAATGTTATTAAAATTAACTTTCATTTAATTGAGAGTCAATTGACTGATATTTGCCTTCTTGCCAAGTATCATATCTTTATCTATTGGTCATCAACATTAACCCTTTCAGACCTGGCGTACACAAATGTACACATAAAATATAAAAATTTAAAATAAAATAAATAAATTAAAAAAAAAAATTCAGGTCTGAAAGGGTTAAGTTACAATTTAGATTAACTTTTGGTTAAACCTATAAATTTACTTGACATCAAAGTACTAGCTTATTAAAATCTTATTGCAAAACTAGTTTAGTTTATTACGTATAGCAGGTAGTCTAATTTGGTATATTTTTCATAAGCCATATTAAGTAAATTGGTTAAATTGTCATGTAATTTGTGTGTATTATATACTTTGGTTTTACTATATATTACTTGTGAAAAATAGAAATTTTGAATTAATTTTGATTTGAGAATGGTTTTTGCTAGACCTACAAAGTATCATATTTATTGCCTTCCTATTTATTCCATTTTCCGATTTTAATTAGTTGTGGCATGTTCTCTTTCATATTTTATTAAAAAATGATAGAGAAATTTTTATAAAATAAATCCCTAAGCATAAATTAAAAAAAAAAACTTTAAGCATATTTAGCAACAAAAACTGTCTTAATTTCTTAATATGGTCCTTCTAACATATGTTTATTTATTTAAGGATAGCTAACTTTGAAAGTCAAATTATAAGACTAGTTAGAATATTCAAATTTGTAAAAAAAAAAATACCTACTAATTTTTCTCAAAATAATGTTTAATTAAAAATATTAATCAAATGCTATAAAATTAGAGCAAACAATCTTAGAACATGACTTTGAGGTAGAAATGATCAGGGATTTGGCGATGTGGCTGAAACCCTGGCTATTTCTGCTCGAGTTTCTCCGACCAATTAATATTGGTTAATATTAAGGTTAATACCTTATCATCCAAAAGAAATTTTGTATATGTCTCAGAGAAAAACCAGAGGTTTATGGGTGTGGTCACCTTATAATAATACTTTCAATGTGTTCTGTTTCTAAAAATTAAACATGAAATTTTTTGGAACATTTAGCTTATGTTAATTTCCTGTTGATAACATTGTGAAGGAAATAATTGGAATTAAGTCATTGAGTTAAAAAAAAAAAAAAATTAAAATTGTTTTGGTTCAGATATATATTCATTTAAAACTCAATAACCAAATCCTGACTATTTCCTCCACATCATCAGTATAGTACATTTAGATTTACAATGTTTATAATTTCAATGTAGTTGACTGGCTATGATTCATATATAATAATAAAACATAAAAATTACATTTGCTTGGAGTCTCAATCTTATGACTCTCTTCGTAAGAAGAGTTGGAGATAATAAACAATAAAAATAACTAAGAGAACAAAAAAATATTAAGCTAAGTTCAAAAGGAAAGTTTTTTGTAACCGTAGATATTATTATTAGATGATTTTAGTTGGGGTTCGGTCAAGGTAGATGGAAATGTAGTCATGGAAAAGTGAACTTAGGGACAGGACGTCCTCTCTCGTCTTCATGATTTGCAGCCCTGAAGATGGCTTACAATGTAAGCCAAAATGTTGGCAGATAATCTTTTAAAAAATACACTTTTTTTAAAATTTGTATTTCTTTTAATCTACCTTGACTGAAACCCAACTAAAATCATCAAATAATAATATCTACGGTTACAAAAAACTTTCCTTTTGAACTTAGCTTAATATTTTTTTGTTCTCTTAAATATTATCTTTAATTAACTTCATTTTGTGAATAGTAATTTCTCTTTTCTCTGTGAAATAATTAAAGAATAATTTAAGCAAAATTTCTTCTTTTTTCTTCTTTTTAATGTTTTGATTTACTTACTATTTTAGAGGATTTCTTCAATGATCTTTAATCCGAATAGCTTGTAACTAATTGGTTAGATTTTTTGCTGACTAGTTCATTATATTTATTTTATTTTTTTGAGATAAATTAAATTTTGTATTATAATACCATTAGCACACAGGATATCTTCTTTCTCCCAGACATCCAGGCTCTACTGCACCTTTTTTTGCGCTGTCCCTTAAGTACTAAGTAAGAATTTATTATTTATCAAAAATAATTTTTGATTCATGTTGTATTAAAGGGTTTGTTAGACTAATGGATTTAGGATTAAAGAAATTTAACTTTATGTAGTTATTTTATATCTAAGGAAGATAGGAGCTATGTACCAGTAGCAGAGTTGTATCTTCCCAAATTATTGAACATCACTTTTAAATTATCATTGAAGAATACAAAACAAAAATTAAATACAATATAAAATTTGTATCAGGATTTGAAGGTATAACCTATTCTCTAATTCACTACTTTAAATTATTTTTCTACTGCTAAATTTTAGCAATGTTGAAATAATTTAAATTAAATTATTAAGTGCAAAGAAAGCATCACTTCATGTTATTTTCATAAGAGGATCTTTCTATTCTAAAAAAAAATGAAAAGTATAGTTAAAAATATATACTATCAATGACCCAAGATTGACACACCATTTAAAAAAAACAAAAAAAAAAAAACGTAAAGAATCACTGATAAACTGGAGAAGCTCTTAAAAAAATGCTTAGATACAATTATAAAAGATTGTTGGATATATATATATATATATATATGAACATTGGCCTGGATAACAAAACTATGGATCTAATTAAAACTACATTAACATTTACTTATTCAAAAGTGAAAGTCATAGGAGAATTGTCTGAACCAATTATTATTAAAACAGGAGTGAGAAAGAAAAAAAAAAGAAAAGAAAAAAGGAGATTGCTTTTCACCTCTATTAGTTAGCTGCACTTAGAAGATAGAGAGAGGAATTATTATTTTTAATTCACGGTGAAAACCATGGTATTGAAGTAGGAACAAAAGGGCTCAGATGTAATTGCTTAGCGTTTGCTGATGATATGGCTCTTGTTGGTAAAGATAGATAGAAGCAGAAACATTGATTAAAGAATTATAAATGAAAGCAGCAAAAGTGGGACTTGCCACATTAAAAAAAAACCGAATTATTAAGAATTCATCCACTTTTTTATTCTTGGACATTAATAAAAAAAAATTGACTAGGTAAAACACTTTAAATATCTAGCTGCATGGATGAACTGGAATTCAAGAGAGAAGAGAGCCGTGAAATCGAGATAAACACCCATAACAAAAGTCACTATCCTGGAACTCAAAATTTAGATAGCTAGAAATTAAGAAACATTCACTAATTAAAAAACATCACTGATTAACTGGTTTATATGCAGAAGAAGAATTAGCTATAACCAATAAAGGATTATTATTCATATTAGACTAAAAGAAAGAAAAATTCTAAGGAAAATATTGGGGCCAAAAATTAAATAATAATGAAGTACATTTGTCCTCGAATACAATCTACTGAAAAATAGAACAGCTTCAGTTTCTATGAGAAAAAGAAGAAAAGTTTTTATGTTAGCATGTACAGAATGAATGAAAATAAATTAATAATACACATTTTTTGGTGATTCAAAAAAAAAAAAAAAAAAAGATTGTTATTCACTATAGAAATTTCTTAAAAATTAATCTTTGATCTGAACAATGTGATTATCTTTTAAATAAATGGATCTGTCTAGCTAACCCTTTTTGTTATTTGGTAAACTTCTGATCTCTTCTATTTTAAGTTTTTTTAAAACTTTTCGCCAGGCCCTGAGGCTTTCGTACCACCATATTTTGAACTGTGTACAACTTTTGTTCTCTTTAACTTCCTTAATGATACTTAGTGAGGATTCTGTGATCTAAAATTATAAATTTGTTCATTTATAGGTTAAAAAAGATGTTAAAAAAAACTTTTTGTATAAATTTATTAAAAAAAAAGATAAAAAATACAATGAAATGTGTATAACATTTACAGTTTATACAATCTACTTTTACAGATTCAAATAATTTGTGGGTAATATTTTTATTTTTAACAAAGTAGGTATATTGTAAACACTTTGATCACTCCCAATTAAAAAAAAAATTATTATTGCTATTACTAATAAAATGTTTCAGTATCAAACGATACTGATTGATACAGTATCAAATATTACCCATTAAAAAAATTGAGCAAATAAAACATATTTATTATTTACATAATTACTATTTATTTTTACAAAATGTATTAAGAACTGTCTTACTATAGAACTATATAAATCAGAACATATGTTATGTCAATCATAGGAATTAGACAAACCGATTTCAAATCTATTTGAAAATATTCAATACGTATTGGGCATTTTTATTTAAAAAAAAAAGGTTGTATTTTTTTTTTATAAAAACGAAAACACTTAATTAAGTTATTGAATATTTTACCGTCCTTCATAGTTTTTCTAAAAACATAACATTACCTATGTCGGATATTTATGAAATAATAAATAATGAAATAAATAATTTTCTTTATTTGCTGTACTCTGAAGAACATTTTATAAATATATATGAAGGATAGCTATTTTCCATGCAAATTTCAAGATTATAAATATTTGTAAACTTTTGTATTTTATCAACAGCTATAATAATAAATGAGAACTTGAGAAAAATAACTGTAATTCAACTTGCATTTTGTTGAAAATTGTATTACATCTCTAGGCGCTAGACTTATTACAGATGGCAGATGACAAATTGTCACTTTATATTGAATGACTGAGATATACTTTCACCCCCTATTGTAAATAGCAGGGAGAAAAACTTGAACCCAAAAGTCAACGGAAATTTCCACTTCCTGATTATAATAAAAACAAAAACGAAAGCTTGGCACCTATAAAGTCCAAGACACGGTTGAACCCGATAGAAGTATTGGTAAATATGTCTGAGGACCGTGGAAGCCTACGTGAACATAAACAAATTTGTTTGTTAATGGCAGAAATTGGTTGAGGGGGGGTGGGGAGTTGTTTTATGGGCCAAAATTGTATTATCATCATTGTTATTCTTTGCAATCGAATGGACTAAATATATTAGACTTTAAAAAAATTTTCTAGCATTTACATTCTACTATGTTCTTAGGAATAATGTAAATTAAAGAAGTTTGTTAAATGTGTAAATTAAAAAGCTGAGAAGGCCTTCACTTTTAAAACTTTGAATCTATGGACTAAGACCTTCTTTACCACTTTCATCTAGATCAGCTTAGAACCAACTACGTCTACATTAAAGTTTCTTTTAATTGGCCTTTACTACTTAAATGACAAAATTAATAATTACTCTTAAGTCTATTTTTAATGTAACTTCTTAATAAATCTGTTTAGTTTACACAGTTCCTCCAATTGATTTTTTTAAGAAGATAGAAAATAGAAAAGTTTTCTACCATCACTAGTTCACTTTCATACTCCTGTTGTGTGTGTGTGTGTGTCTATATATATATATATACAAACATAGATAGATGGATTGATCAATATTATATTTCTTTACAATTCATGAAATTTATATATATTTTTGTGACAATTCCATAAAAAGTGCTCTAATCTTACAGTGACTATTGAGGTTTTACCTTCTGTATTTATCGACAGACAATGTAAGTTTATTCATTTTTTGTGCTTTATTTATTTTTAATATATTTATTATTTGTTTCAGATTGATCTGTACCTCACATAAGAAACCGTGTCAATTAAAGTGTTATGAAAAATGTAACCCTCATATAGTTTGCACAAAACTTGAATGTGGACACATTCTTAAAATACAATGTGATGTGGATATTTCTAAAGTTAAATGTTTAGAGTTCTGTAAGAGGTAATAAGCCTGACCTTTATTAATTAATCATTCTTTATTAATTTAAGTAAATCTTGGTTCTGTAAGCTGCCAGCCATTTAAGAGTCAACTAATCTAGCTTCATTATAAATTTCTTTATTACAACTTTGGTCATCTTTAAAGCTTTCAATTTATTAAGTCTATTAGAGTTTGTGTCTTTATCTTCTCTACCACATTATTAAACTGTCCTTTATTGTCGTGAGCTTAAATTAAAACTAATTCTTGTCCATAGTTAACATGAAAAAAAAATTTTTTTCTCTTATTTGCGCAGATGGCAAAAACCCTATATATATATATATGGCTGCTGAGNTCCTATTTCCGTACATATTTGTATATCATTAAATCAAAGAGCATGTGTGAAGTTTGAGTGTATATATATATATTTTTTTTTTTTCTTTTTTTTTTAAGGTCTTTTCTAACTGAAATCTTTTACAGAAGTCAACTATGAGTTAATTCGCTTACAGAAATGCATTGACACGCTTCGACCTGTCACTTCTATAGTTCTACATTTACTAACTCCTTGTGGTCTAGAACACTGTATTTATTATGGCTCATTCTTACATTAAAATTTCTGAGAAGTTACAGAGTTAAATCATAGATTCGTGTTCATATATCCATCAGTAGTATCTCAGAAATAGTCAAGTGCATCACATTTACATCTTTCTTGAGTCTTTTGTTTTATAATTATTGTTAAAATTCAATTATTAAAAACCCAATATGCAGGCCAATATTGATATTTTGTTTGCTTCTCAAAAGCCATCTATCGATATTGACACTGATATATTTCGAGTTTAATCATAGCTGTACAAAAATGGCAAATAAACATACAATGAGATAACTATTAGTTAGCTGCCTATAAAAGAATGCAATCCAAAAGTTATCTCATAGTTGGCAGTCAACATGTTAACTAAAAATTATAATCAACGGAGAACTAAATTAGTTGTAAATGCCTGAGTATAAACTCACTGATTTTCAATTTTTTCAATATTATGGTTATATTTTGTTTTTGATACTTACTGGTAAAGTGAAAAAACATATTTTAAAAAGCAGTAATGGGTATCCAAGCAGAAGTGAGGAAGTGGATGAAGGGAAATTTTTAATTATGTTATCACAAGATTCTTCACTCTCTTGAAATAGTAAAAGCATATAGAAATAGTAAAATTGTGAGAAAAGACAAATAAACCTGTAGAAGAAGTTTTTCTAAGAATATATTTATGATGAAGAGAAATACTGAGCAGTTGCTCCCTCACCCTCACAAGAATAAATCCATGTTAGTGGGTGGGAGGGAAATGCATCCATTAACCATCTGTAAAATGACAGTGCTCCAGTATGACAGTGTTGGAGTACAAAAAAAGGAGTACTGAAGGCTTATACAGACTTCATTGCTGATCAGTAACTTTGTCTTCAACCAGGGACGGAAGGAAAAGAAATAAGTCTTTGACTGAGGTATAAATACCATGAATGGAGTCTAGCAAACAGCAAAAACTGAGGAAGTGTTATCCTGTCACTATCTTTACCTAGTGAGGTTCTTCTTGGGGTTATTCTCAACCCACAACATAAAAATAAACTGAAGTAATCCATGATGCTCATTTCTTTAAACTCTAAGAAATGAGCATCATATATTCAAACCAAATCATTTTTCCCTAAAGGTAATAACCTTTGTCAAAGTTAAAAATAAATGTACGAAGGAGATTAATGAGTATTTTTTTTTTTTAAAAGGTTTATAACTATATATTAAAGTATCTTGATTTTATGAATATCTTTGAGTGGAAATATTTAAAGAGACATTTACTAACTCCTTGTGGTCTAGAATACTGTATTTATTATGGCTCATTCTTACATTAACATTTTTGAGAAGTTACAGAACATGACAAGTGAAAGCAGCTGTATGACATATACTTAGTTTCACTTCAAAAACCACGAAGAAATAAACCTGGTGTCAGGATAACTCAGGATATCAGTCTGGGTTTCACAATCCTGATGCTGCAGGTTAAAATCCCGCTCAGGACAAGCTTTTATCTGTAAATAAAAACTTGTCCTTAGCCGTGGATGTGAGAATGGGGTGACAACCTTTAAATAGTCTCCCTTCATGACCCTATGTGGTTGAAAGGGAGGTTATCACTGAAAAAAAAGTCTTATTGTATGAAGCCCAAGCTTAGAAGATGGTGGTGGCTGACACTCTGAGGTTTAAAATTTTTATGAACTGATGCCTTAGATCCCTTGAATTAGCCTCAGATCATCACCAATGTAAAGATATATTGCCAGGTGAGGCAGGTCCCCATTAATATTGAACTGCAATGAATACTGGTATTCTCAGAATAGGAGTTAGCATTGCTCACGTCTTATGAATGAACTGGAATCCACTAGGGTTGGAGGAGAGTGTGAAACCCTTGAAATACATGGAGGAACTTCTTGAAGGAGGCCAAAAGTCATAGGCAAATTTGGACTTCTATAAAAGTAGACTTGATTTGAATTGGACCTAGAGAGATGGAAGGAAGGCTTTTCGGGCCTTTTGTCTCATTGAGGACCATGAAGCTTTTGTGAGTCAAATGTCTTAAATGTTGAAAAAAGAATTAAAAATAAATTTGATTTTGAAGTTTCACAAAAAAGTATGATTGCATGTTTCAAAACATTTTGAGGGTGGAAATTAATAAAAACTCTTAATTTAGTACATTATATTGTAAATTGTTTTTTTTTTCTTTCAGGTTATGTAATCGTGGACATATGTGCCAAGAACTTTGTTACCAGCCCTGCCCTCCATGTAATATTATGGTTGAGAAGCGATTTTGCTTTTTTTTTGTTCGTCAAGTTCCCTGTCATATGTGTGATTAAATTTCTGCAAAACTGGCATTTCGAGGATTTCATATTGTGAGACTTGATTTGGTGTTATTTAACTAGATAATTACTATCAAAAGAAATTTCATTGCAAACTAATATTTAGTGTTATTTTTCTTCTTTTTAAATTTTTTTGTCGAACTATTAATTATTATGGAGGATGTGGGTGCCGATTATAGGAGTAAAATGTAAACTAAAATTCTGACAGTTTCAGAGTATTTTCTGCAGGGCCTACATTACAATAGAATGACTGAATATATAAGACCAGTCATATGGTTACAATACAATGATATGTTATCATCATTCATTTCGTTACAATAGTCTTTTATATTCTATAATTTTGTTGTAATGTTGGCCCTGAAGAAGGAATTAAATATTCTGAAACTGTCGGCATTTTAGTCTAGATTTTTTACTCCTGTAATCGACACCCATACCACATATTCTCTGTGATAACTAAGGTCATCTTGAATTTATCAATTGTTATTTTTAAGAGTGTGATTATTATATTTCTCTCAAGATATTCCAAATTCATTGTAAAGGCACATGGTCTTCAGCTACAAGAAACATTAAATGCTTGGAACTGATATAAGATATTAACTTTATTAATAGTTTAATATCAGTTTCATATAGTAGTTATTAACAAACATGATGAAAATTAAAAAAAACATCACATTTTAAGTATGTTATTTTATTGGTCAAAGGGTTTTGTATTTCAGTTTTGTCATTTTACTATTTGTAGCTGTAAATTCTTTTATTGTACATATAATACAATTTTAAATAAATAAATGTATAATATATAATAAAACAATTTTTGTCTGTTTCTTTATTAGATNTCTTTTTAGAAGTTGGCAATCAACTGGAAAATATCTTCTGTATGGCAAGAACAACAAAGATTATATTTACTAGACAATTTCTTTTATATGAGAATATACTAATATAGCAATATAAATAGCATAATACATGCATAAAATTTGCCATCTACTTGCATGCATTCTACACTATAATATAAGTTGTTTGGATCCATGGCATGTGACATCACTTTTAGGCTGCCCAGACTAATAACTATTTTTAAGAGTGCATGCATACTCTGTATTATAATAAAAGCTACAGATAAGCCTAAAAGCATTATTGGTACCTAACACTCAATAACCAGGCTTACTCCCAAGAGGTGCAAATGGGTGTAGGTATGAGAGACTTCAGTTGACTGTACGGCGTTATTCTCTGATAGCAATGTAGCGTTCAACAGGACTACTCTTCAATAACGGAATCCAAAAATTTCAGGTTTGGTTTTATGGTTCTTCCATATATTGACTTAAGATTTGTAGTCACTTTTTTCTTGCCGCCTTGAGCTATGCGCTTTCTTTTCTCAGATCCTGGTGAACATAGAGTCTTATTACTCCCTCGAAAGAGTACAGTGTAAAACTTTGACATACCTTCATACAACTCACTCAAATCAGACCCTTAATTTTAGGATTACCTGGAACTGTGAACTGCTTCCCTGATATTGTAGTGCTTCAGTAATATTGACTCTCAAGCCTAAAATAAAGGTACAAAGGATTTTAATCCAATGTGTAGTGTGCAACTCCAACGATCTGTGCCATCTCTTGGTGTAGTTATTAGCTTGGGGATCCGTAAAAGTAGGACTATTTAAAAACAAAAAAAAAACAGTTAGGTGCACTAATTTCAAACTGACATCCCTGATCAGTTGTCAATGTTATGAGGCCTCCATATCTGTTAATTAATTATTGATAAATAAAGCATTAGCTACAACTTCCGCAGTAATCAATCTCATTTACGGCAACTACTTCTGGCCATCTATTAGTACGGGCTATCATTTTAACACAATATTTTTTCCCTTCTGGAGGAGGTAGCGGTTCTACAAGGTCCATATGTACATGACGAACTTCTGTAAACTTTCCTGGTGGCGGCACTGTGTACCTAATAAATGTATGCCTGTTGCTTTGTTGTTTCACAAAGGATAGGTTTCTCAGAGCCTGGAAGGCTTAAGAGTTTAAGGAAAACATAGGGTAGCTAAAAAGCTTTAATTAAAAAATACCACCTACCTCAGGATGATCACGCTGTATATCCGATAGTTTATCCAAATCTGACACAAAATACAATTCCTCAATTCTTGGCTGAGCATCTGTAACTGGGAATCTGTGACCCATCCACATTTGACACGGTCCAACCCGGAAGAAGAAACGGTAAATACATCTGACGACCGTCGAAGCCTACATGAACATTTAAAATTTATGTAAACATTTTATCTATTCAACTGTATTATCACTACTAATATTCATTTTAAAGAAATCATCCTCTATATCTTCCAGTGGCCACAGTGTAGTTATATAGTGAAATATAGTTCCCTACATTTAATATGAAATGACTTCTAGCTGTTCTAATGATTTTATGCCAGGAGGATGCTTGCTAAGTTATCATGACTGACTAGGATATTGACATTAATGAAATATTAGTGATATGGTTAATATAAAACTCATCCCATGGCTTGCACAGAGAAGCTTAAATACAAATTTTTTTTTGTTTAAAAATTTTTTTGACTGTGCAAACAAATGCACACATACACTATATATCTGTGCATGTGTGTATGTGTACAAACACACATAAATGTATAAAAGATTTGGAACAGGCCATATATTTAGCATGTCCACAATGTGAAGAAAATATTCAATAAAATAGTCTCATGGGATAAATGGTGAATAGCTTAAATTCCCTTAAAGGTTTTTTAATAGAGGTAAAATAAATGTTTAAAATCTCACTAGATGCTTTTTTTTTCTTAACACCATTCAATTTATATGTAAGTAGTTAAAAATAATTCATTCTGAATAATAAAACTTAATGAAAACTTAGTTTCAGTTGTTTAAAAAAATACTTAAATTAGCTGTTCTGGTCAAAATCAGCTATATGAGGTATAATTTATATTTTTTTAAATTGTTCTTATAGTTAAAGCATAGAATTTACTTTCTAAAGAAAGAGGACTCTGAGAGGCATTAAAATAAAATGTGACTTGGGCAATTTTTGCTGTTTGCCAAGCAGATAGAAAAAAGCATACATATAAAGAAAATATTACTATGGCTGGAGAATTTGTCAACCATTTACAAAACAATGATTGTAGAAGAGCAAAAGTGGAAGTGCACCTCCTTCATTAGGCAATAGTGAAGAAGTGAATTACCCAAAACTATTGAAATAAAATTTGTTATTTATCACTCGTTATAAAAAACATAATACATTTTGTGCATGTTTTTCTAGTTTCGTTTGTGTTTTATCTTCAAGTTATTTATTTGGCTGACCAGCTTACTATATTAAATAAATATATTGTATTTTTGTCTTAATGAAGTTATTACAGAGTGAAACCTATTTATTGTCCTTATTTCAAAAGATGTACAGTAGGTTATCTGTCAAAGTATGATATTGAATATTAATATTTGTTTATTTATGTATATTTTTAACATAATTGAAAATAGGGGTTTCTTAATGTTGTTGTTGTTGTTTTTTTAATAATTTGTTTAATTTTATAATTTGAGTAAAATATTTACAATGAAATCATTAAAATTTATGTCATTGTTATACTGTCAGCATTATAATTTTTAATAGAGGATGTGGGAGTCAGTCACAGGAGTAAAAAAACTAGATTAAAATGCTGAAGGTTCTGAATATTTAATTATTTCTTCAGGGCCTATTTTACAACAGAATATTGTGATAACCACAGTCATCTTGAATATGTTGAACATTATTTTTAATGAATTTTATTGTGTGAAATAACACTATATAGAAGCTATATTGAATATAGTCAGAGGCCAGTGAGAGTTCACCTCAACTAACTTAGAGTACTGAAGATGAGACGTGGGCCTTGAAAGTACTCTGCATTTAAAATAAATGTGTGAACTGTGGAGGTTTGTGACCATTTCTCATTTATTTTATCTTTGATTGAGAATCTCCACCAGCTAGTAATCATAAAGAAGCAAAAAATACAAAAATAAGTTGTAAGCAGATATTAGAAAATAATGGATTGAAAATAATTTTGCTTACTTTCTATTAAGTTGTTTCACACCGAAAAAAATTATTGAACAATATTATCTGCAAGAATTGGTAAAACATTTTCAAAATTTTACAGTTATTATTGGTGAATTTAAAATAGAGTTATTATAATGAAGAATTGTTATTGTCAATTTCCTCTAAAATTCAAGATTATTCACAAGATTATTCCTCTAAATAATCTCTAAAAACAATTAGAAAAATTTACTGGGCTGTAATATGTGTTACAAGAAAATATTTGAGGAAGAAAAATGCATTTTCAAAAAAAAGCAAGTGTTACCTTCTTGCAATGTAATCTTATGTTATACCAAGGGTTTAATAAAAACTAGCTTTAAATAAAATGCAATTTTTATTGTGCAACAAAAATAATTTCTTTTTAGAAGTTGGCAATCAACTGGAAAATATCTTCTGTATGGCAAGAACAACAAAGATTATATTTACTAGACAATTTCTTTTATATGAGAATATACTAATATAGCAATATAAATAGCATAATACATGCATAAAATTTGCCATCTACTTGCATGCATTCTACACTATAATATAAGTTGTTTGGATCCATGGCATGTGACATCACTTTTAGGCTGCCCAGACTAATAACTATTTTTAAGAGTGCATGCATACTCTGTATTATAATAAAAGCTACAGATAAGCCTAAAAGCATTATTGGTACCTAACACTCAATAACCAGGCTTACTCCCAAGAGGTGCAAATGGGTGTAGGTATGAGAGACTTCAGTTGACTGTACGGCGTTATTCTCTGATAGCAATGTAGCGTTCAACAGGACTACTCTTCAATAACGGAATCCAAAAATTTCAGGTTTGGTTTTATGGTTCTTCCATATATTGACTTAAGATTTGTAGTCACTTTTTTCTTGCCGCCTTGAGCTATGCGCTTTCTTTTCTCAGATCCTGGTGAACATAGAGTCTTATTACTCCCTCGAAAGAGTACAGTGTAAAACTTTGACATACCTTCATACAACTCACTCAAATCAGACCCTTAATTTTAGGATTACCTGGAACTGTGAACTGCTTCCCTGATATTGTAGTGCTTCAGTAATATTGACTCTCAAGCCTAAAATAAAGGTACAAAGGATTTTAATCCAATGTGTAGTGTGCAACTCCAACGATCTGTGCCATCTCTTGGTGTAGTTATTAGCTTGGGGATCCGTAAAAGTAGGACTATTTAAAAACAAAAAAAAAACAGTTAGGTGCACTAATTTCAAACTGACATCCCTGATCAGTTGTCAATGTTATGAGGCCTCCATATCTGTTAATTAATTATTGATAAATAAAGCATTAGCTACAACTTCCGCAGTAATCAATCTCATTTACGGCAACTACTTCTGGCCATCTATTAGTACGGGCTATCATTTTAACACAATATTTTTTCCCTTCTGGAGGAGGTAGCGGTTCTACAAGGTCCATATGTACATGACGAACTTCTGTAAACTTTCCTGGTGGCGGCACTGTGTACCTAATAAATGTATGCCTGTTGCTTTGTTGTTTCACAAAGGATAGGTTTCTCAGAGCCTGGAAGGCTTAAGAGTTTAAGGAAAACATAGGGTAGCTAAAAAGCTTTAATTAAAAAATACCACCTACCTCAGGATGATCACGCTGTATATCCGATAGTTTATCCAAATCTGACACAAAATACAATTCCTCAATTCTTGGCTGAGCATCTGTAACTGGGAATCTGTGACCCATCCACATTTCTTATAGCTGTAGAAAATTGATCAGCCAAGCAGATGTGGATCTTTGAGTTATAGTATACATTAATGGCATACTTGGTCGTCCCTCGATTACTGGTGTTATAAGTGTTTCACAGATGCATATACAGCTAAAAGCTCACAATCGTATGCAGAATATTTCTGTTGAGACTATGACAGAGCCTTTGAATAAAATCCAAGTGGAGACAAAGTTCTATCTATTTTCTGCTGGAGAACTGTTCCCATTTGAGTGTGCAGTGATTTGAGTTGAGGCATCAATGAAAGGACTCAAATACAGGGCTCAGCATCTCCTTTCGGACCAACTTCGCATATTTCGAATGCTTCAGTGCTCTCTATCAGGAATAGTATGCGCGATCAACTGTTTACAATCACCACATAGGCGAATATCACCATCTTATATTCACCGCTATGTAATATTCTAACGTTTATGTTCTGTTACTTGTAAGGTAGAAATTTACGAATCTTAACTATACTGAGTGAACACTTCCCCCGCTCTTCCTTCTCTGGTACTCCTGTAATTCTTATTCCTTCTTAATACTGTAATTAAATTTCATTATACTTATATCCATCTTTAGAGAAAATGAATTATTGGAACTCAGCTCTTTGGTTAGGCAGCTCCTTCACAACACTTTTTTTTTTTTTTTTTTTTTACGACTTGCTCCATATCATTTGTTTTCCAATAGCTTTTCGAGACGAAGACATACTTTTAGCTTGTAATAACATTCAGAATTGTCACTCAAGGAACTCCTGAAGAATTGGGTGGGGAAGAGGTTCTGAGAATAGAGATCAAATGCAAGTAATTCTCAAGTGTTCATGCACCTTTATGATGTCATTATCTTTCACTATCTCTATGCATGAAGATCAGCTCACGGTTTCACTCTTCAACATCCTTTAACACTTAAGATACCAACCTAAAAGCACTTGTCAATTCTTTCCTGATCGCTATGAACCGGTTGCACCAGAATTTATATTTTTTATTGTAATAGTAAATTTTGCAGCGAAAACACTCCCACACAACTTGTTAATTAAATCAAGTTGATCAATCATATCAAGGACAGCTTTCAAGTTGAAACAAAGAACACATAAGTTTATTTTACTTTTTGTTTTATTTGAGAACATTAATGAAAAAACTTTGAGATGTCAAGTGTCATAATAATATTATACAAATTTTTGATAAAAGGCGAAAAATGAAGGAATATAAAATTTATTCTTACACAAAACATTTTTTACTTGATTAGTTTCGCTCGTAGCATAATGTTTATAATAGTAAACAGGTGCATTGTAGTTGATACTTCCAAAGAGTTGTCTATGTACGTACAACTAGAGCATTAAAGTATCTTAAGAAGGGACCAAAGGACCCAGGTTCAATACTCTTGAGTGCACAATAAGTTTTCTTTCTTCCTGTGCAATGACCCAGTGGATTCCTGGTGTGCTCTTAGGGGAGACCCATTCCTAATTGGGTACCATTTTTTATTTAATGGGAATAAATCAGGCGCCCAGAATATTGTGCTGAACTTCTTTAGTGTGCCATTTATATATACACTCAGTGTCAAAATGTTAGACACGCCCATTGAAATTAATAAAACTTTTCATGTTTTCTTTATTTTTGATTGAAAAATAATTTTTAAGTGCAGTTTTAAGGATGAATTATGATATTGAAATGGGGGCAATGTTCTTAGACCTTGAGGATTATTTAAATCCAATATCAGTAAATATTGACATTTTACATGCGTCAAAATGATAGACACACTTGTTGTTTACTATTTTCTTAATCCTCTACAGTTGAAATCGTTAAGAACCTTTTATACTTCAGTGTAGCGTTAAATTTGTTCGTAAATAGACCTAAAATAAAATGTGAGTTATGGGGAAATATAAGTGTTTCTCCAAAGAAGAGCGCCGTTTGATTTGAAGAAATCAAAGTGAAGACTCCACAAGGACGGTTTGAGTTGTAGGGAAATAGATACATATGGAACCCACCTTTCTGGGAGGCCCCCTGTTTTGACATTAAGGGAAAAACGTAATATCCTTCGAATCGCATCCAACTCTTTCAAAAGAGCAATTCCTGAGGAAGCTGGAGTTAAAACAAAACTAAGAAACGTTCAACGATCATTAAAAAAGTCTAAAACAATAGTTAGAACAAAATTAAAAAAAAAAAAACAGTTTTGACTACCCGTCACAAATTAGCCCGGATGGCCCTTGCTCGAAATATAATGTCATGGACTGAGGAGTGGAAAAAAGTCATTTTTAGTGATGAAAAAAAATTCAATCCGGATGGGCCCTATGGATATTCCTATTATTTTCATGACTTAAGAAAGGAAGAAAAATTGTTATCAAGGCGTCAAATGGGAGGAGCCAAAGTTATGGTTTGGGCATCAATTGGTAACAAAAAGAAAGGAAATTTGATATTTCTTTCATCAAGAGTTAACTCAACAAAATATAAAAATTTGTTAGAGGAGCAAAAGTTAACATTTAATGTCTTAGGGCACACCAGTTTTCCAGCAAGACAACGCTCCAATACATTCAGCAAAAATAATTAAAGGCTGGTTTACCAGCAACAAAATTATCAAATTAGACTGGCCTGCTATCTCCCCAGACCTAAACATTATCGAAAATGTTTGGGGAATTCTTTCAAGAAGCGTGTACTCCGAATCAAGACAGTTTGGCACAATCGAAGAGTTGAAATCTGCAATTCTGGCTTCATGGGAACAAATACCTCAAGAAACTATCAAAAAATTGTACGATGCATTACCAAACGGAATTTTTGAATTAATAAACGGTGGTGGAAAGGCCTCAAAGTATTAAAATGAGTTTTATTTATTTTTACCAGGGAGTGTGGCTAACATTTTGACGGGCCATAACTTTAATTTGAAATTTAAAAAAAATTTATATTTTTTATGTATTTATTTTTGTACTCAAGCAGGCTGCTGATCAACTTCAGGTGAGTCTTAGATTATTTTAATACTTTTTCGGGTGATTTGAAAAGGTGGGAGAGTAGGGATTACAATATTTGCAGTGTGTCCAACATTTTGACACTGAGTGTATATATAAATGGCACACTAAAGAAGTTCAGCACAATATTCTGGGCGCCTGATTTATTNATGGGTATTTATAGGCACTCTAGTGCCTGTAATATATAATATGAAACCAAATTCGGTATTTATGCTTCTTATTTTAATACGTTGAATGACTTCGATAATGGTTGTAAACCCTTGAAGGAGCAAGGGGGGATATAGAGGAAGACGAGATTTTAAAATCTTTGTTATTGTTAGCGTTATAAAAAAAACAAACAAAACTACGGAACAAAATAGGTGTAAATGTAATTTCATAACATTTTTCAATAAAACTGACATTAAAAATATATTTAAGAGTGTAATTTCAAGTGTTAGGTGGACTATTATATTTGAAAAATAAAGAAAGCAAATTTAGTATTAAGGATTTTTATAGTAATCCCATTGAATTAGTTGATTTGTTGCAAAGGGGGGTTCAATGTGAGACAAACATTTATAATCCTAATGTCTTTGTTGTTATTTAAGCATACAAAAGTTTATAGATCATAGTAAGTATAATATGTTTTTTCTAAAGTTTATTTTCCATGACATTTTTATACAAAACATTTATTAAGTAAGAAAATTACGAATGCAACTACAATGGGTGAGCATTCCATATCTTTTACCCTAATTATTCTTTGCGATTAGTAAATAAAATTTCTTTGTTTACCACTTTTTATGTACTCCTGAATAAAACCTTGGTGATTCTTATGCAATTTCTGCATGACAGACTATTATTTAATCTAGAAAATATTACAAAATAATGCATAGCTATGTAAAAAATGTTTTTAAGGATTCAGTTCTTCACAGTAATATTAAGGCTTCAATAGTATCATTTTTACTTTTTTAGAAAGAAAATCAATATTACTCCACAACGGATTTTCAACATAAAGAAGTTTATTATGCAGGGACAGCTTGAATAATCAGTTCCTTAACTAATCACACAAACTGGAAAAGCTAAAAAGGATCCGAGCTTCTACTTTGGAGAAGTTAAAAATTATATACAAGTCTGTACAGCATGTCTGTAATGCTCTAGCATCGGAAATTGAGTATTCAAACCGTTGGATGAGTTCGTCAATGGCTGAAATCTGTCGAGAGGAAGGGAGGGTGTAGGGTTGAGAACAAAATTTACAATATTAATGTATTCTTTATTCTTAATTAAATAAATGTGTATATGACAAGATATGTATAAAATGTACTTTTATGACATTTATGTTCTTTAACATTTTGTAAAAAGCGCATGTTAAGAAAGATATTTAAAAATGTAATTTCCAGTCTTGGGCAGGACGTCTTATGTTTCAAATATAGAGACAAATTTACATAGTTATTTAGGCATTTCATTGTAGGCCCTTCAAGTTATTAATTTATGTTTAAAATCGGATGTGGAAGAGGTGGAAAATATTTATAATCGTGATAGATTCATTGTTATGTAAAATAAGAAAAATTTTATCGAGCACAATTGGGGTAAAATGTAATTTTTAACCGAGAAATGCAAGGAAATAGAATAAAAAAAATCTTACTACCCCAGCCGGGACTCCTGCCAAGGTAGTAAGATTTTTTTTATTCTATTCCCTTGCATTTCTTGTATAAATTAACGTGGGATTAAATACCACAATTAAAGTCAGCAATTTAAATAAGAAGTATAGGGAAAAAAAGGGGGTCTAACAAATAGCTGACAATGTTAGCTCCTTCGAGAATAAGACGATATATTTGTCTTACTTATTTGTCCAAATACTCGGGGGGTTTGGACTCGGAGTAAAGGGCGGTGAGTAGAAAGAATTATCTTGCCTCGGTGGTGCAATGGTTTAGCGTAACTGCCCGAAAAGCAGGAGACCCAGGTTCAAGTCCCGGCTGAGGTAGTAAGATTTTTTTATTCTATTCCCTTGCACTTCTTGTATAAAATTAACGTGGGATTAAATGCCACAACTAAAATCAGTATTTGTATATTTTTACGTTTATGTACTGCACAAGTTAGACTAAAAACACATAATAAGGGACATATTTAATGTATCTAAGATTAGTGAGAACCCTCTCTACTTTCCCAGCCAGTCCAGAACAAATCTCAGTAGTTATGCCTTTTACGTTTTTTGTTTTCTCCGGCTTATGACTTAAATTGCATTATTTACTTTTAATTATCTCCATCTTTAATAAAACATGGGAAATCTGCTTAGAATACACAGCTCTTGCGTGATGGACTTTTTTCAAAGTGGCCCTCTAGCATTTACGTCTTCATTAAAAAAAATTAAGGAAAACCATTTTATAATTTTTTCTGAGTCAATTTCATGGCGCAAAAAATATTTATTTCCTAATAAAATTCAGTATTTATATGTGAAAATAAATTACATTTAAATGAACTATTCTTTAAATATATATAATTTCTAAAATTACCGAGAGAAAAACTTTTTCAGGATGACACCACAAAGATCTAGATTAAAATTTGGGACTCTAAATTTATATTATTTGCTTAGATTTTTTTGGATTACTTTGGTCGTACCTGAAAGCATAACAAAAAGACTATTAAGTCACAAATGAAAAAAAAAAAAAAGTTATGTGTGTAAAAGAAAACTTTTAATTACATAATATACAGGAATACAACTGCTGCAGTGGTAAATATACCATTTTGCAATAATCGTTTGCTCTGTTTAAAGTACAGATTCATCTCTATATATTAATTATGAAAATGTTATATAATGAATATAATGAAATTTTAGATTTTGGTTTCCCTCTAAAACTGCATTTTCTCACTCAACCGCCGTAAACGATATCACCCAATGGTTTGTAAAAAAAAAAAAAAGGCCGCATTAGGTTTCATTATTGAAACAATTGCTGTACAGATTAATATATGTAATTTTAACGGACCATATTTTTAACTTCTCCAATGTAGGACTGATGAAGAAGATCTGTTGAATATCTTGGAAAGTCTCTTCTGGAGACCAACTTGATTCACTGAAAAATAGCTACACATCCAAAGATAAATTGAGAATTATTTCCTGATTAATGGTTATGCATATGAATCCAGCAGCTTGTAGGTTATTCAGCCCGGGTAGCGAGAAGTGCTGGAGGGAGAGTCTCTGATAAGACCTCTCTCTGTTCGTGGATCCCCTCTCTCCGGCCAAGCCAGTACGGTCCGGGCTGTGCCGAGTGAAGGTTGTCGTCTGTCTCGAGAAAGACTTCTGTCTCTCTACGACGTCTTCCTCCCTGAATGGATTAGAACCATCTAAAGCTCTTCAGGTATTAGTTTACTTTGTGTCTCGTATTCTTTTTATATCTCTACAAGAGGAATTTTTTTAATTAAAAAAAAAAATAATCTAAGCAAACTTATCAAAGTATAAAATGACTGTTTTATAATTATAATTCTGATAGTTTTTCCAGGTATAATCATAGCTATTTGATAGAGCTTGATTTCCTTATGCATTCGCTAAAGAAGTAAAATGATTTTAGTGCAAATTAAACAAGTAATATAATAATTCTCGAAAGAAAACATCACAAAGATGCGCTTATTCGCAGTCATGCTGTTGTAACTCCCAAACGTAAACTATATTATGAACATGTTTTCAAAGGGTTCCGGAAGAGAGGACTACTAAAAAAATTATATTTTTGTTGACAATTCTGTTGAAGCTGTCTTACTTACACTTACGCTAGGGATACATAACTTGGCTGGATGAAGATTTTAACTCTTTTATTATGAAATTACTACCTATAATAAAGAAATTTAGCTTTCATTGCACATCGTCACAAACCTGTAAAGTTTATAAGTCCCCAAGGGCGAGTCGACTTGGTCCATTGTAGATTATTTTCAATTTAAATTATTTTTATTTATTTTGTTTTTACCTCTCATGTATTCTAGACACCAACCGTGGACGAGAGTTCAGTTCTATTTATAATACTTTTTGAAGCCTGAACAGAACGGGGCTCGAACTCGCCGCGCTAGGCTTGGGAGACAAATTTATTTATACGATAAAATTAGCATATTTATATCGATATAAATAATATAACTTGCAATTATTCGCTTTCTTTAATCGATCATTAAATTTCTCGGCTTTACTTTCTTCAAGATTACTCTTGAAATTTCTCGCGCTCAATCTTTAGAATATGCGTAACAATGTGAATAGACGTTTAGTTCAGAGCACACTGAGTAGAAATATCTGATAGGAAACACCCCTCTTCTCACCTGAAATCTATAAAAAATTAATTAGAAGCTGAGTAAAATGAATTTATTTGAGATAAAAATGATTTATTTTATTGAAATAAACAATAATTTAAATAAATCATGAGGTCCGCTCAGTTATAGTTTTTACTTCTAGGCCTTCCTAGTCCATAATAGCATTATTATTATTTGTAGTAAAAATACTGAAAAAAAAAAAAAAATAGAATTACATTTCACAGTTAAAATGTTCAGTAGTATATAACAATAGTAGTCACACTATTGAGTAATTTTGTTGCTAATCTATTGCATTACGGAATGACAACCAAATACAGAAAACTATTTATTTAATTTAAATTTAAATTAAATTTATATAT
>KZ807401.1:18088-29378 GCA_000696205.2 Oncopeltus fasciatus
TATATATGTACAATAATTTTAAGTCATCATATTACAAGAAGTTAAATAACAGAATGTAATAAATAAAGATTTATATTAAAATTTTTTTTTTTTTTCAATTATGATGGGGGAGGGGGGCAAATCCCGATGTTTTTTACTGTAGATAAGCACATATTCACCATTTATCAGCTAGCCGTAAAGTACTGAAATCGACGTCATTTACGTCTCCCACCTGATGTGGAGTAGGTCAGCACTTGAACAATAAGGCTGCGGGTCTCGATCGCTATCAGAGCAGACTTATCAGCGGAACCACGTCGTCAGCACACTGTCTCTCCCAAAGGAATGAATTCCCCGAGTATCCCCAACTATCCTCTTATCACCCCCTAACTCGACTGCGAAACCCTTTAGCTTATGCCCGTCTTAGCGGCTGATTGCTCTCAGAGCCCCTTCATTTATGTGGTTCAAAAATGAGATGTGTGTTGATTTCTTCACGTTTTTTCTCCCGCCATTCTAATATTTACTAAACTGTATTGTTTCTTTACTTAATAAACTAAATATTAAGTCCACTTTAAATAAACGAAAAAGGATTTTAACTCAAACTTAAACGTAAAGTTAAATCCCCTTTCCTATTTTTCTCAATAATGAATTTAGCCTTGCGTTTTGCATTTCAAAGCTACTTATCAAATTTCATTCAGAAAAACATAAACCTGTGGCATACACACATACATCAATTGTTGTGAATGTAAAGTTAGTGTCTAGTAGGTAGGATCGGAGAAAATATTTATAACATTTACAAAAAAATCTATAATAGGAACAACATAAATAGTTTCATTCTGGAGAAATTAGTCAGGATTTCGGCCAGGATCAGAAAAATAAAATGCTCCAAAATTATTGGGTTATTATTTTATTATCGCCAAAATTTCGACTTAACTTGCGATAATGATGTATGGACTTTATTTTGGTAATAAAAAAATAATTACCGAACTATTTTGGAGTATTTTATTTTTCTGAACCTAATCAGTAATACTCGACGGCCAACCAACCTTCAACCAATTTTTTTTTTTCATGGCAGTTCAATGTGTCTTTTACGACTTAACTTCGATTGACTTAAAGCATCGGGGTTTTTTTTTTCTATTCTTCTTCTTTTTATTTATGTATATAGAAAAACTAAAGTTTAAATAAATAAAATCTCATACGAATCCATTAATTACTTTTGGTTATTTTTTAGCTGTGTAAGACAACTAATTAGGGTTAACATTTAAGACATGAGTAAACATAAATTACAAATTTGAATTTTTGAACCAGAGTTTAATGCAGTAATTACTTTTAATACTGGGCGCCAGGCTAGCTCAGGGGATCCGTACGGGTCTCGCAATCCTGACGCCGCGGGTTCAAATCCCGCCCAGGTCAATCTTTTATTTATAATATAGAAGCTTGTCCTGAGCCATGGGTGTTTAAAATAGGGTGGCAACCTGTAGATAGCCCCTTCCTCCATGACCCTAAGTGGTTGAATGGAAAGGCTTACACGCAAAAAAAATGACAGTTTATGAAAAGTTTCACAGATCGATTACTTAGAAAACCTTGGGTAACCTCCCCTTCTAATGGGTGTCCAAAAATTAAAGCAAGATTTGAATTAAAAAGAAAACACAGTTTTTAGTCGTTTTATTGTTGTTGTTTTTTTTTATTGAAATATAGAGTACATAAGATTGGGTTATTTATGCAATAACACATCGGGCAAATGTGTTTTCCACACAGCCCGTAAAACAATTCAATTACTGCATGAGATATTTCCAGGTCGTGTACTCTCTCGTTTCGGTGATCAGTATCAGCCTCCTAGATCGTGTAGTTTTACACAATTTGATTTATTTTTATGGGGTTGTTTGAAATCACAGGTTTATGTCAACAAGCCCAAAACCACCCGAGCATTAAATGAGGAGATTCAACGCTGCATCAACAAAATTCAGCCAGATTAATGCGAATCGGTCATAGGAAACTTCGACAAACGAGTATGAATGTGCATGCAAAGCCGTGGAGGCCATTTGCCCGATGTGTTATTCCATAAATAACCCTATTCTATGTACTTTGTGATTCAATAAATAAATAACAATACAAATACTAAAAAAACTATATTTTCTTTTTAATTCAAATCTTGCTTTAATTTTGGGACACCCTTTATTTAGTTATTACGCAGCCTTGGTGTATTTTACAAAATTTACTTACCCCCTGAAGTGGTTTGGGGGGGGGGGAGTAAAGTAAAAATTCCCGTGATCTATTTCTGTCCATATTATGTGAGTAATGTAAGATGACGTGGACCTCATTTTACTCTAGCGGCGAAGTTTAGCGTGATTTCTAAAGTTTAAAATGACAAAAACCAGATAATATTTATATTATAATTTATTGTCTGAACAGCGTAGTTTTTTGTTCAGTATAAGGTTATTAGGAAACGGAAATTACGTGTGTGTTTGTGTGTGTTATGAGGTAATTAGCCGTTCCCTCCACATGCTCCGCTCAGACCAAGTCTTTATTTATAAAACCATCTGGTATTTGACGATTCACACAGCAGTTTCCTGCCTCTCAGTAAACCACTAGAACAAGTATACCACTTAAGGCCTCGGAGCTTTATCTATTTAGAGACAGACAAATTGAAAATGGTTACATTATATTGTACCAATACATAAACATTGGAAATTAAATTTATTAATTTAAAAAAATAAATGCAAGGGAATAGGATAAAAAAAACTAACTGTCTCAGCCAGGGCTCGAACGTGAATCTCCTGCTATTCGGGCAAGCGCACTAGCCTGGTTAGCAGGAGATCCAGGTTCGAGTCCTGGCTGGGACAGATAGATTTTTATTCTATTCCCTCGCATTAATTGTTTATAATACTACGTTTCACTTCAGTTTTGTTCAATTTTTTTTTTGCGTAATACTAATAATATCAAAGTTATTACGATATTAAATTTTGGCCACCCTCTAAATCTTCGTTAAGAGTTTTCCTCATCCAGTTCTAGTCAAATGATTGTTTCAAGGATTTGCAATGGAAAGCCTAAAAACCGAATTTGGTTTTTATATTTTAAAAATAATATGGTCCACCCAACAATGGAAATTAAATACTTAAATATCTTTCTTAAAATGTTTTTAAAAAAAATTCTTATATAATATAAATTAACATTATGTACATATAGTCATGTATGTATATTATTATTATGTATAGTCAACCTATATATATATATCGGTTGGCTTTACAGACCTACTGGATCATTCACAGCCTAGGTAAGTTAACATCTTTCACCTATGTCTTTTATGTGCGATGGCTTTCTAATTTATAGCCATTAACTTCCTTTTTTTGTAATTCAAAATACATCCTAAATAGCTTAAGAGAACTTACTATTTATTCCTATGGAGAATAACAAGTAGTTGATCCTCTCCAGAAATATGTTTATTATGGAATTGTAAATGTAGGGGAGTGTAGACGATTTCTGCAAGGAAAATTGTGACGCCATTTAAACAATCCTTTGAAGACAGGCTTTTGGGACCAGGAGTGAACTACTCAAGATTACTCTTATACAGTAGAAGAGGCTGGGAAGAACACTGGTTTGTGGTGTTAGCATCCTTTGCTAATGGACACTCGGTCCCGAATGTGTTTAGTTTCTGAAGAAAAATATTGTGTCAATTCATTCGGATTCAGTATGACATGGATAATTCTTATTGTTCTAGTCCTTTTGTTTTTCGCCACCATATTCCGAAGTCTTCGCGTCACTTGGAGCCCGTTATAGTACGAAGAGCTCTCAAATCTATCAGTTCAGTTATGATTTCCTAATGATAGCTTCTTTTTATAGAGTCATAGGCAGATATACCTTGTCCAAGAATAGGGCATTTGCGCCCTTATCTACTTCCCATATTTTTAAAAATAATTAGTCATTTGTTTATGACATCCTTATCGCCAGTCTAAGTACTGAGCTGTTCAGGAAGGGGCGCTTCGTGTTTACCAACAAAATCAGCTGTTGTGAGCGTAAGGGACCGGTCGCGGGGTATTGCTTGTGGGGAAAGTGTCTGAATCGATTCAGTCCTACAACTCCAGTGTTTCAGCTCTTGCTGCATTTTGAGTTTGTTGTGAGTTGTCATGGCTCCGACCTTGTAAGTGGCCCGACCCTAACGCACCGGTCAATGGGGTAAGCAATTACCCAAATTTCTGGGACTTAAGTGTCACATAAAAATCCAGTAATAGTGAGTTATGTAATAATTTTACTTTATTTTTTATTATAAAAGTCTATAATGGATTGCATTTATTAATTTTTTTACTTATCATTATTTTGAAATGATTTATCATGGTTATACTGATACTCACGAGAAATAATTAGTTATTTATATATAATAGGCATTATTTTTCTTTTACTGCACGGTAATTAGGTTTAAGGAATAAGTTATGGGATAGTAAAACTTTTTATTACCAGACTAAATGTATTTGTAAAATGCGAGATTTAAAAAAAAAAATTAAAGTTGAGAGTTTGTCGGGGTTCGGGCAAGGTTGATTAAAAAGAAAATACATTTTTTTTTTTTTTAACGTGTATCTATTATCTGCCAACGTTTCGGCTTACATTGTATGCCATCTTCAGTCATGAACATTTGATCCAGGTTACAACACGTCCCCTCTCGCTCTCATGATAGCCCTGAAGATGGCTTACAATATAAGCGAAATGTCAGCAGAAATTAAAAAGTACCCTTTTTTTTAAAATTGATTTTTTTTTGTATACCTTGACCGAACCCCTACAAATTCTCAACTGACAATCTCCAAGGTCAGAAACCCTCAATTTGAACGTATTTTAAAATATGCGTATTACTAAATTGTTCTCTTTATTTCATTTTTTTTTTTTTTTTAAGGTAAAACAATTTATTTACAATTTTTTTTGTTTTTAAGCAATAAATTAGTAGAATAATAAAAGTCACGACGGATGAAATAGATTTATAAGAAAATGAATAACTGCTGGAAATATATTATGATAAATTATAGATTTTATTTTTGGTTCATTGTGTATTGAAAAAGATAAAAATATTTTCGTTCTTTAGAAAAGAAATGTGTTGTGATTGAAGAACTATTCCAATCTTTACAGTAGTGATAAAAAATTACTTCAGTTACTGATTTTAACATCTTGTAAATTCTACAAAAGGAACGAGAAAACTTTAAAATTAATTATAATTTTAGAATTAATGATGTCGAGAATGGGACGTTTACATCCTTTCACAGTTTTATATTTTCCGTTTTGCTTTATTTATTCAATCAATGTTCAAATTCAATTTAATACGTTGATTGCCTGGCAAGTTTCAGAAATTTGGCCTAAAATGACGATTTGATTTAATCACATTATATTATTAAAAACTCTAAATTGTAGTGCATCATCATTAAAATGAATAATTTATTTTTAATTTAAAAAAAGGTCTTTAAGAATTATCTTATAATTTGTTTTTGCCTGTTTTTTAAAATTAAATGAGGTACACTAGAAAAGCATATAACATGTTTGATTTCTAATAATCAAGGATAAAATTTTCCTTTTAGATTCCTTTTTCAATTTCCTTTCAGATTCTTTTTCTAATAGACGCTTGAGTGGGGATGCGATCGAGATATGTACGACCTTGATAGAGTTTGGTAAAGTTAAGTGTAATTGGGATAATATCGGTACTGGTTTGAGGTCTTCTCATCGCATATAATATTTTCTGTGAACATATTGTGCAAAAATTACGATCTGATTTGCCTGGATAGGAAAAGTAATCTTCTGCGTGGATATTTCATTGATAAATGACATTACTTTTCAAGTGATAGTATTTCCTCTGTAAGAAATGTGAGGGGATCTAGGCAGAGCCGTTTTGAGCCTCTTATTGACATATATTGAGGATTGGATTTTAGTCAGTCACGTAGGATTCGCACAATCTACAAAGATTTCCCATGGTGTAATTTAATTTACAAGCCGGTGGTTAATGGTGTGCCCATTTGTAGGCTGCCCATGGTCATTTTCCTTTGGGTCAATACAGGGTTTGTCTGCTCACAGCATTTTTGTCATACCTAATCCACTATTCTTCTCCCGCTATCAATCGTTTCAAAAATGGCGCGATTTCAATTTGTTTCAGCTGCGATACACAAATAGAAACTCAATCCATTACATTTTCTTCTGGGAATTTTTTTTTTTTTTTTTTTTCATGTAGATCCCAAATATTTAGCTTCTTTAGGACGTTCAAGTTTAAATAAATAGTTCAGAACTCTTTTGTGATCAATGTTTTGGTCATGAACAATGTAGCGAGGTGAATTGTATATTGTCTTTAAAAAGTTACTTTTTCCACTTTTGGGTGGAAGGGCTTACAACCCTCTCTTTTTGGGTTTTCTCCAATATGTTTTCATGCATGTTTATTATCCATTTTATATAGTCAATTGCAGACAGTTTTGTATTTTTATTTATTTATTCTTTCTTCGATTATTACATTATAAACATATTTCTATATTATTTTTGTAGGTTTTTTTTTTCATATTCAGCCCTGATGAAGGCCTGAAATTTAGGCCGAATCTTCAACTAAAATAAAAACTTTTTTATTGGATGTTTTTTGTTGGGGTTCGGTAAGTTATATCCAAAAAAAATCCAATACAAATGTGAATTTTTTAAATTATCTGCCAACGTTTCGGCTTACATTGTATCCCATCTTCAAGGCTATCATGAAGGCGAGACGTGTCACCATCTTGGTTGACCATCTGGGATCTTCCCTGTCATGAAAAAGCATGAAGCAATCTATCCTACAAGTAGATCCCGGGGAAAACTCCTCAGCCTTCTCGTTGTGTTGTGTGGCTTATGTTGCGTATTAATGCGTTTGGGTGGCTGTGAACTTTTTTATGAAAGCCAGTGTAGAATATTTTTGTACAATACAATATTTTTGTATTGTGTGAATGTTGAGCTCAGTGTATAGTGTGCGTTTTGCGCTATATTTGCGTGCGTTTATTACTACACGGAGAATTTTAGACTGTCGAATCTGAGTTTGTTAAATATTAGATTTCTTGGCTGATCCTTAAATTTGAATGTCAGTTGTCCAAAGGGGGTTAGTTAGTTAAGTGTATATGTTTAGTTTTTGTTTCGTGTAGAGTTTTGATTTTGGATGTGTGAGTGAGTTTAGAGTTATAATGCCCCTTGAGGTCACACGACCCCTGTACTTACCATAGAGTAGATTTTCTTGTAGAATAAGATGCGTGTGATGCCATTACGGATGTGTCGTCTGCAAGTTTGCGAGGATCTGTAGCCATGTCGTCCTTATATAGTATGTAAAGAAGCGGTGCCAATACTTAACCCTGAGGCACTCCAGCGAGTAGAATGGATGTCCCGTAAAGTATGTGCTTGGCATTAGGGTCTTGAGTTCGAACCAAAGTCCAGGACACTAAACCCTGTCGAACACTTGATATCCAGGAATACCGCGCTGGTGTAGGGCCTACGCTCGGGAAAGAAGGCTGATAGCTCTCCTGAGATGAAGGGTCTTGGTCGGCTTTATTAGGTTAAGGGATCATTGTAATTTCTGAGTGTTTCCGTTGTATGAGGTAGTGTGCGGTTCGTAGCATTGAATTATATATTGTAGTTAGAAATACCACTGCTTTACGTAGCGATTCCTGGAATATCTCTTTCGTCGTCTTTCTGGAGATCGTATCCTGGAGCTTTTCGTGGTGGTAAAAGCGTTATTACCTCCCGAATGGCTCTAGGTGTTAGGGGAAGTGGTGCTTTAAGTGTTTAATGCATTTGTGTTTCGTGTTTGTGGTTATGGAGAGTGTTGTGTGAGGTTTATATCACTCTATGATAATAATCAGATCAAATGGGGATTTGAGTGTGTGGCTGCGTTCTTGTGCGTGTATGTGTGATTGTACCCACTAGCGCAAAAGAAGACTAAAATAAGATTTATATTTATTTTTGCAAAATATTTTTATGTTTAAGTGATCTTTAAAAATAACATTTACTGTGTGTGTGTGGGTGTGTTATTACTAGGTAAAATTATTTATCTTTTCGATTAATTTTTTATTATTTAGGTCTTTATTGTAAATATTATTTATTGTAATAAATTAACTTTAATTTGTTTGTTACATGTATATATNATTTATATATATATATATATATATATATATATATATATATATATATATATATGTATGTATATGCCCTACCCATCTAGCACGGAAGATAAGAAATATCAATGGGAGAGAAAATGTATCTCAGTTAGCACTTCTTAATATTTCTTACACCATTCTGTTGGGCAGTTTCATAGATAAACAATTTCTCCACCAATTCTGACCCGCTGAAGTTATGTGTTCAGATAAAGAAGGCTCCCTGAAAAACTGAAAAATCCCTGAATTTTCTTTAAATGATCTCTTCATTTTGATCGACGTCTGTGGCTGCAAAACAGCCACTGTTATGTTAAACAGTGTTTAAACATTATCATAGAGTCTAATTATAGTGTTATCCTTTGGTGAAGTATATGAGTTTAATTAAAATTTGTCAATTAATCAGTTAATTAAATTAAAAATATTAGTTAATTTTGATTTTAAGTTAAGTAGATAATACAATGCTTTGTAGCCAGAGAAAATTATTTGTATTCCTACTTTTTATTTCCTTAACTTTATTGACCAAGTTTCATTATAGTTTTGTAGGAATTATTAAAGGAGCATTTTATTTTTATAACAATTGAAATTTCTTCTTTCTTTTTATTAAGGAAACATTGAGATATATATTTAATATTTTCATTTGTTTTCAGGAAGAATTAGAAAGTGTTCCAAACTGATGCAAAAATTTGATTTTGGTAAGTATAAATAGATTTTCCAATTATCGTAGTACTACTCATAACTGGTCATATGCATGTTACACTATCGTAAGCTACGTCCATTATAGCTATACTTGTAATCTCGTCTATCCTGCAAGTGTCTTTACTATTTCAACATATAACAATGAGGAATTGCATTTTTTTTTTTTAATAGATCCGAAAAATCGCAACTAATGCGGTACTCATAATTTTCTCTCTGTTAAAGTCAGAATGAGATAGATTGATGCTTCTCCGAAGACTGAAGACGAGTATCACATTTTTTTTATGTAATAATTAAAATATATATATATATACCGCAAATCTCTGCGGTACTTCATAACGACCCCAAGAGTGACTGCTACCTGTCAAACTGGCAGCAGTAAGGTTCACTATTTTTCTACCTGCCTCTATTATTGGCCTTTAATATAAAAATAAAAAGTAATTTTGATTAGTGATTAAATATTAACTCAACGATACATCGTAAAATGTACAAAAGGAGAGTTTTATTGGCCGTAGATATTATTATTAGATGATTTTAGTTGGGTTTCGGTCAAGGCAGATAAAAAAAAAAATACTAATTAAAAAAAGTGTATTTTAAAAAAATGATAATCTGCCAACGTTTCGCATTTCCATGACTAGACTAGATGGAAATGTGAATTCTAGTCATGTAAATGTGAACTTAGGGACAGGACGTCCCCTCTCGTCTTCATGATAGCCCTGAAGATGGCTTACAATGTAAGCCGGAACGTTGGCAGATAATCTTCTTCTAAACACACTTCTTTTAAATTTTTATTTTTTAATTTTTTTTATCTAACTTAAACGAACCCCGACTAAAATCATCTAATAATCGTTAGATATATTTTTCATATTAGTTCTAGGTTTTATTCTAGATACATTCTATCAGACTGTAGACTAGTTTAAATTCTACAAAATACTGTTGTTTGAAGATATTCTGTATCAACTTTTAATACATGTAACTTCTAAGATAATAGATTGATTATTTGTTTTATTTAACCACCCTTTCAGTCATTCTTTTCTAAACACCCATGGTTCTTGGCTAGCTTTTATATTTCGATAAAAGCTTGCCCAGGGTTGGAACTCAACCTGAAATACCTGGACTGATATTTCCTTGGCTAATCCGGCACCCAAGTGGCTATGTTTAAAATTCAACAAAACTGGCAAACAAGGTTAGAAAAGCAAGAGCTAATTTTCTAAATATCAAATTAAAAAAATAAAATAAAACAGAATTATAGTAATTATTACCTGGGACAAAATGGCCCGTTATAATTATAACCAAAAAGTTAAAAGGTTTCACGTTTGGCTCAAGCAAGTCATAACGAATTTAATTGTAAATAACTCGCTTCAAACAAGTTAACAATCAAAATAGTTATTCATTTCCTTAAAATATCCCTGACAAACAAATATAACAGTGAAGTTTGTTATAGGCTCTCTGCATTGCCAATATCCACATCTCCTGATGGAATTGTGTCTTATGACACTTTGAAAACAGTTTACCCATCTGTTGTATACTGAGGCACAGAATAGTTTCTGTCATCGACATTAGTAAATCGTACGAACGTATGCATGTCTATGCACAATGACGTTAAGTCAATGAGAACTCATTTTGACACCTATTCTTCATACAATAACTTATCCCAAAAGCTTGTTGTTGAAGCGACATATGATCTTTGTGTTTGTGGGAGATTTTCAAGCAGCTGTTGTCTCAGGAGGAATGTGACAGTCCTAATCCCAGCTGATGTCGAGGAGTGTCATTGAACCGGGGTGATGATGCCGGTGAAACTATCCTGACCTCCTCTTGCGACATGCAGGTCGGATCCCGGACCTTTCCAATCACAGCTGGCCTGTGCTCTTTTCAAATCTCTGTAGCCCCAAGCCAGAGCTCATTCCTTCTTACATTTCTCCTTCTACCCCACAACGAGGTAGTATCCTTATATGAGGTGGTCTTATGGTAATTTTTGTATTAAGATGTGAAAAATATTTCTTTATAAGGAGGAACTCCTTTTGATCTGTCACTGGTGAAGTCCACCGCATTTTTTTAACAATTGGTTCTCTGTCTTTTATTTCTATTTTATATATATATATANGTGATTAATCTGTCTATTTTAAAAATTATAAATAAATTTTTTTTTTTTAAAGAAGTGTAGAAATAAAAGAAAAACTAAATTGATGGTACAAGGGCAACGACGGAGTAAGGTACACTACATACCTCTGGTTCAAGGTGATAGGTGGGAGGGTAAAAGGAACACTCTACCCTCTTAGATATGTCCTTTAAGGATAATATTAATTTATTTTGATTTTTAAATATTTTTCACAACACCAATTATAATGAAAATATTTGTTATTTTAAAAAAAAAAAGTCCTTTATGTTCGTTTTGAACCAATGATGAACATCTCAAGCGGTTTGAAGAGAGAAGCTGAAACTTTTTCCATATCACAGAAAATGTAAGTCATTATGTATATATATGAAACATTGAGATA
>KZ807401.1:71366-88461 GCA_000696205.2 Oncopeltus fasciatus
GTCTTCACTGTTTTCTGCAAACCATCTTCTGTTGGCGAGCGCTTTCGGACATTGTCCATCTTCTGGCGTATGTATTCGGCCAGAAGATGGACAGTGTCCGAAAGCGCTCGCCAACGGGAGAGGATGTACAGAATCCAATGAAGACGGAGAATATAAGGTATGAGAGTTAAATACTTTAGTTAACATATATGTTCTAGTTATAAGAGGATGAAAAAAACAAAAAAACCGTTTATTTATTTTAATTCTTCTTTAAGTTATTTGAAATGTTAAAGACTTAAATAAATTATTATATAGTAGTTGATATATGTATATTTTTTTCCTCAAGGCAGGGCATTTTATATAAATGTATTAAATACAATAAACTCAGTTGGTTGGGAGGGTAGCTGGCTGTTCTGGAATGACAAGGGCCCAGGTTGCGCTATCAGTCTGCCTGACAATGGCTATCTGTATCCCTGTTCTTCTCCCTGAAGTAGCTTCAATTTCCGTCCCTTCTTCCAGTCATCAATAGGAATCTGTCCCTTGGAGAGGCCCTTCGGAAGAGATGCCCAACAATACTTCTTCAGTACTTACCGATGCGCAGAGATCTGTGAAACTTATGAGAAGAGGCTCACCTTCTTCTTTGTAATCTTGAATGTTTTTATACAGCCCTCCCTGGGGGGGGGGGGGCATTAAAATTAAAATCTTACGTTCAAAAGAAGAGTTTTTTTTTTACCGTAGATATTATTATTAGATGATTTTAGTTGGGGTTCGGTCAAGGTAGATCCAAAAAAAAAATACAAATTTAAAAAATATGTATTTTTAAATTATCTGCTGACGTTTCAGCTTACATTGTAAACCATCTTCAGGGCTATCATGAAGGCGAGAGGGGATGTCGTGTCCGTAAGTTCACATTTCCATGATTGAAATCATGTTAGCAGTCATGGAAATGTGAACTTATGGACAGGACGTCCTCTCTCATCTTCATGATAGCTCTGAAGATGGCTTACAATGCAAGCCGAAAAGTTGGCAGATAATCTCTTTAAAAAATACACTTTTTTTTTTAATTTGTACTTTTGTGGATCTACCTTGACCGAACCCCAACTAAAATCACCTAATTAAAATCTTAGGATTTTAGTTGTTATTAGCCAAGAAAAAAATGTATAAAATATGTAAAATGGAGCAACGTAATAATCGTAAATGTTAATTTTATAGCTTTTATGTTCTATGTGATAAAACAATATTTTTGCTATAAACGGTGGTCGTAGAAGAAATTTACAAGTGTAACTACGATGGGTGAGCACTTCTCCCCACTTTTCCTTCCCTAGGGTGTCTTAACTTTACCCCTATTGCTACATCCCATTTACTTCTAAATTATATTTCTTCATTTAGTCCTCTGACTAGTATCCATCCATCTTTAATGAGGCATGGGAAATCTCCAAAGGTTACTCAGCCTCCTACTTAGAAATGTATTTAATGTATTTGAATAGCCATTGTTAGATAACCTTATGTGCAATATGAAGTCAATGTCGTGTGTCGTCGGACTCTCTCTGTACGGATAGGTCTTGCCTTGTCGGCAATGTAACATCCTTGTTCCTTTCTACTCTTTCCTCGCAATTCTCTTTATTTACATTTCTCTTTTGTGTGCGTTTTCTTGCATCTTCGTCACAGTCTGTTGTCCTACAGCCACCAGCAAAGAAGACTAGAAATCTTCATCACTCTGATTCATTCTTTTTCCTATTTTTTTTTCTTCATATTTGTATTTTACTTTTATGTTTAATTACGAGCTTATTTTATTTGTTCATTTTTCCCTGGCCTATCAAGGTACTTAGAAATATTTTGACACCTCATTTTTCTCTTAATTATTAGGGTTCAATTATTTTAATATTTGACTCTAATTTGAATCGTTTTTAATTGAAAATTAAGCCGCTAAAGCTTAATACCTTTGATCAGATGATTTTAGTTGGGGTTTGGTCAAGGTAGATAAAAAAAAAAAAACAAATTAAAAAAAAATGTGTATTTTAAAAGATTATCTGCCAGATTATAATTGGCAGATAATCATTTAAAAAATACACTTTTTTTTTTTATTTTTTTTTTTATCTACCTTGACCGAACCCCAACTAAAATCATCTAATAATAATATCTACGGTCAAAAAACTCTCCAGTTAAAACTTGAGGTTTCTTAGGAGCTGTAGACATAAAATTTACTTCGTAAAACTTACTATTCTCGAAACAACACTACCATTTCATCTGGCCCATTGAACTACTTTTTGGCATATATGGACTAGGATTACAATACATAAAGATCTCAGTCTCCCTCTCTCCGTAACACTTACGATGAGCTGGATAAGATTATTTACATATGTATTAACTCTCGCAGAAAATATGAGTAAGAAAATAACTCCAAGACAACGGTATAAGGACTTTATTGACAACATGTTCCCTAGAAAACTCATACATATTTCTAAATATTAATTTTATTTGTGGTTTTTAATCCCACGTAAATTTAAATCAATTAATGCAATGGAATAGAATAAAAAATCTAACTGTCCCAGCCAGGGCTCGACAATGTCAGCTCCTCCGAGCATAATACGATATATTCGTCTGCCTCAGAGGTTGGACTCTCGACACTAGTGCGGGGAATTTAATAACTTATCAGACTTGTCTTGGTAGCGTAATAGGATAACGCACCTGTCCGGTTTGCAGGAGATCCAGGTTCGAGTCCTGGCTGGGACAGTTCGATTTTTTGTTCTGTTCCCTTGCATTAATTGGCATACATATTTCTCTTCTCTTGAAGAACACAAATAATTTTTTATTTATTTATTTAGTTTTTATAAAAATAATGTGGGGTTAAGCCGTCGAGGACCAAGCAAGAATAATTTGATACAGTTTCCATCTTTCTTCCTCTTCCATAAGCTCTTCATCCCGTCTGTTGGACTCTCTTTCTTCAATTGGTACTCCTTTTTTTTACGCAGGACCTTTAATTCAAAAATTTTCTCTCTATACTCTTCTCGATCCAGACAGTTTTCTTCTGTGAAGTTAATTTCTTTAGCTCTTCCTCCATTTGTTAAACATAGCCACCTCGATCTTCATAGCCCCGCAGTTTACGGAAAATCTTAATGTCCATAGAATTTTAATAATCTTTTCCTTATTGTTACTTCCAAGTATTTAATTTTATTGTATATCTCTTCTTTAGATATCAGCCTTCTTGAGTTTTTCTTGGTCCATAAACCCTTTATAAAATTATTTTCACTCCGTCTTAGTAAGTTTTTCTTACTTGTCATATTTGTCTTAGTAGAAAATACCAGACATATTGTCTATATATTCCATGCTGTATGAGGTGACTGGCTTTATTAATGTGCTATAATGCCTTAATTTGGCATATATAGACAGGTTCTATTTATTGTACATATTTTTCGAGCAGGAATTTAGTTGTTCCAATTTCCCCTTTTTGGTCTTCATCCCTACTTTATCTGTTCCGTTTCTACTAATTAGTTCTCTAGGATAACTACTTAAAATGGAATGTGACCTTAATTTCGCCGTATTTTGTTCCTATTGTATTTTTGGTATATTTACTGACACTTTTCATTTCCGTTTTTGGAAAGATATCTTTAAGTCTGTTTTTTTTTTCAGCAATTTCTTTCAACTGGTTAATTTGGTTGATGACCACTTGTTTTGATTATGCAAAAACGAGCTAAGTCATTTTCAAAAGCTAGAAAATTAATCTGTAGGTTCCTTTTTTTTTTTGTTTCTATTTTTCAATACTTATTTTTAATATTCCATTTTTTTCTCAATTTTTTTATTATCTTATTCTATAATTTATATGTGCTAATCAATTATTGTAATTCAAAGTTTGTTAATGTTTTAATTTATTTTTTCTATATTTTAAAATAAATCATAACAAAATTTCAATTTTGAAAAATAAATATTTTGATAGAAAGTACAGTATTACCGTATTATATATATTTCATGAAAAAATTTATTTCCTAAACTGTGATTTATGTTCATTCAAAAATCCCTCAATCTATGTTTTGATCATTTTTTTTTCATAAGAGAAAATCTGTGAAGTATTTAAAATTTAACAGCCACTTTTATAAATATTAATTTAGTTGTGGTGTATTATCCCACGTAAATTTTAAACAATTAATGCGAGGGAATAGAATAAAAAATCTATCTTTCCCAGCCAGGGCTCGAACCTGGATTTCCTGCTTTCCGGGCCGGTATGATTCCATTACACCACCGGGACGAGCTAGATAACTTATTAAATTCCCAACACACTAGCAAGAGCCTAACCCACGAGAAAGACGAATACATCGTCTTATGCTCGAAGGAAATCTTATCCGAGATCAGATAGATTTTTTATTCTATTACCTCGCATTAATTGTTTTTAAAAGCCACATTATGTCTGGTTAAATATTGAGTGTATTTATATCTATCTAGCTGAACCTAACACTTCGAAAATACTTTCCTTAGAAAGGATCCAGCTTTTGATCAAGTTACTAATATTAGGTACTAATTGTAGAACAAAGAAGTTTTTATTATCGCCAACGTTTCGGTCTAAATTTCAGGCCTCTTCAGGGAATGGGGCCGATGGAGGGAGAGAATCTCCTGCTCTTGAATTACTAAATCACGGGCTAGTCATCCTAGAGGAGGAGACTGAAGGAAGCCTGAAATTGAGGCTAAACGTTGGCAATGATAAGAGACCTTTTTTGTTTACAAATAAGATTTTAATTTGAATCTAGAAAAAAAAAATCCTCTATCTCAGTCGGGAATCGAACCCGGGTGTCCCACTTTCTAGACAAGAGGTTGTGCTTCCAACTGTACAACCGAAGGAGATGAGAATAATTTTTTTTTTTCTGGCTCCCTTTTTGATTAAAATTAATAACGGAATGTGGGATTACTTTACCACAATTATCATCACGATTTAAATAAAATTTTATTTCTTCCAAGACGGAATCCCCGATCAATCCTTCCTCATTGGGTTTCACGGTGAACCATCTCCCAGAAACATTTAATGAGAGGGAATAGAATAAAAAATCTATCTGCACAAGCCAGGACACGAACCTGGATATCCTGCATACCGGGCCGGTATGCTATCCATTGCACCACCGGGACCAGTCGAGAGTCCAACCTCCGAGGCAGACGAATACATCGTCTTAAACTCGAAGGAGCTGACATTGTCTAGCTATTTATAGACTCTCGTTATTTACTTTTTTAATTTTCATTTATAAATATTTTATTTGGTTGTGGTTTATTATCTGACGTAAATTTTAAACAATTAATGAGAGGGAATAGAATAAAATAATCTCCCAGGAAGAAACATTCCTCTCCGGGAAGTGAGGACATTACTATCCTTTCTGCCAGCTAGCTCCCCCCACCACATGTGAGCCTGGTCATCATCAGAGCTGTGGGTTGAGGCAGTGCTGAAGGGTTGGGCGGTGGCAGGGTGGGAGGGCCTAGGTCGGGGCTATCGAGCGCCTCCCAGTCAGAGCTCAGCCTCCGCCAGCCCACTACTGTTCTCTGTGAGTAGTCCACTGACACAACCCGCCCCGTCGTGTGGCGTATCTCCCTTATCATATACCTCTCCCCCCACCCCCACTTATGTATCTCATTAAAGAATATACCTGTCCCATACTCTCTTTATTTATTTCTATATGTACCACTATTTATCTATCTTTTAATTAACTGAAATTTCTCAGGGCTACTTCACACCTAGTACCCTATATTTATTAGTAGATTTTTTTTTTGTTAGGGTTCGGTCGAGGTAGATACAAAAAATACAAAATTAAATAAATGTGTATTTTTTTTAATTATCTGCCAACGTTTCGGCTTACATTGTAAGTCTTCTTCAGGGCTATCTTGAAGGCGAGAGGGATTGTCGTGTCACTAGGAGCCCATACCCATTGCCCTATATTTATGTATACAACGCGATCGAGAGAACCTCTCTCCTCTCACGACATTCTAATAATTTACATTAAAATTTTTTTTTAAAATTATGTTTATGACTGTTAATATAACCAAAAAGCACNATTTTGTAATATATGTAATATATTATATAAATAGGAAAAGGAAGGGGCATTTGAGAAAAAAAATAATTACAAAATTGTCAATATCTTCCTGATAGTTAAAATATTGACTCTTCACTGACGAAGGGCGAGAAATCCCTTAAATTTTACTCTGTATTTTTCCTTTTTGTGTGTTCAATACACTCTCTATCTATCTATCACTATATATATCGCGAGTTTTTAATTTTTTTTTATGTATGATATACATAAAGTTTTCATTGAAACCATACTTTTATTTTCTCCTGTGAAGGATCGATGAAGTTATTTTGAGATTTTCAAAAATCGCTTAATGATAGCAATAGCTTGATTCCTGACAGCAAATACGTAGTTAGGTAAAGCTTAAAAAATTGTTTCATTAGAAAACAATATGAAAGTTCTATTATTTCAGATGGAAAAGGGTACCTGGAAATAATTTCCGAACGTTTTGAGAAAACTGGGATCAACTTATATAGTATTACGAAATATTTCTAGGAGACTTTAATTTTAATTTATCCTTCGACAATCATTAAATTAATAATGGAGACACGAACAAGAACTTTTTCTGCTTCCCTTACAAAGACTTGTGAAAAAAAGTATGTATACACCGTTACTTATAATTTTCTTTTTTTACTTTACAATCTTTTCAAAGAACAGGCAATCATTTATTTACTTTACTCGTTAATTCTTTTCCATTCGTTTATGTTTTATTGCCATCTTTAATTCATCAAAGGACGATAAGCAGTATCTTGTGAATTGATAAATCCGCTCTTCGTTTTTCATTTCTCAATTTCAATTTCCGATTAGTTCTCTTTCTGATTATGACTCTTTCTACAGACGGGTTATTTTTACAAAATACATTATACGAATACATTTAATTTGAAGACATCTGGAAATAAATTATATTTATTGAGTTCTAAATTTTGTTAATATACTAAAAATTATTTTGAAGAAAACTTTTGAAAAATAAATTAGAAATGTTCTTCTTAATGTTCTCATTTACACATTTTTGAAGATTTTTCTGCAGGCCAAAAACTTACGATCATAACACATTGCTTATATATTTTTAAATAGAAAGAACTTAAAATTTTTGCTCATCAAAAAGAAAAGAGAAAATTCGCTTAAGTCGACATTTTCAAAACCACACAAACCCATTGGTATAAACTGCCAGCAATAGGAAGAGGTAGGAGCTGCTCATGAAGTAAATAAAAGTAGATTTCCCACGTTATGACCAGTAAGCCTGGCTCTAGACTGACCGGGAATGAAAAATGGGGTAAGTACTTAGCCATCGTAGCTATATTCGTTGTTCTTGAATGTTTTAAAGCATAAGCCATTAGCCAGTTTTACTGTATTTTGTAGACTCGTGGACTATTACAGGTATTATCGTATGATTTCTTTGAGCCTTCTAGTATTGAATTTTTGCCATCTGCCTTTATGTTCGTAGAAACACTTTTGAAGAAATTTTTCGTGAACGTTGGGGAATAGAAATTACCCCTAGGATGTGTGTAACCTTCCGACTCTTCCCCCTCTACTCTTCTCATGTCATGGAGAAATACTCAAAGAAGTTTTTAAAGTTTTAAAAACTTTTTATTTTAATCGTCTGGAATTCGGGAGTTTTAAACATTACAATTCATAACGTCTGCACTCGCAGGAAATATATAAATGTATTTATATAAACGAATAGTTGACCTTTTATGTCTTCCAGAATAACTAATTCCTTAATAGTGGTCCGACTAAATTGCTGTATTTAGTTTCCTGTAAAAAAAAAAAATATTTTCCTGTAGAAATTATTGATCAGCCAATCTTTACTTCGGATCATTATCACCCTGATCTAAACTTCCAATTTCGCCAGTAACAAAGGAGCAAGGCTCTTTCAATCGACACACTCAATTTATCAATTATAAGAAACGGATTGTTCAGTGCATTTACTGAGCTCAACGTTGAAGTGAACATCGATCATTTACACCATATTGAATGTGTCAGTCTCAAAGGTTTCTGTCATGATCGGCGGAGAACCAATTACCCTTTTACTGAAGAACGCTTATAGTATTCAGGAGTTTAAAATTGTGGGCAAGTGTCGTGAAACATGATGTGTTAAAAACTATAGTATTAGCGACATTAAGACTACAACCGGACTTACTACGGACATTTCTATAACAATGTCAAGCACCTGGTTTCGATTAATTCTAATGATCTTCTTAAGGTATATGGAGAACGAGATGCATATAGTTCCTCCATGTATTATAAAGGTTGATGAGGATGTGTTATGTAGCTCAGATATGATAGCTAATGTCCTAATATGTCACTTAGATTGAGGGTTCCTACTGGTAGAGAATGGGGCTTTATGTTCTGCTGGCTATGGTATTCAACCATTGTCTATCTTGTGGTGCTTCTTCTTGGTGGACGAAAAGTCACTTGCATCACGCCGTAACAGAGCAGATGAAGAACACGCTGATGATTCAAGACCCTCATCTCAACTCTCTCCAGAAAAGTCTTATACTTGATTCTGTTCGAATACGTGTTGACCTTTACTATAGATATGTCCAAGCAAAGTTGATCAAAGACATAGGCAGTTTTATGAGCCAGGATTATCCCAGAAACTCTAAGGAGGTCGGACATCGTGTCTATTAGGTTTATCTGGTTTTCAAAAAACGCTTACCCGGATTCCACATAAGCTGCTCCTAGAGTTTTTAAAATTGCATGGTTATCTCCTTGAGTTCATTGGGTCTTACCTCTTAGTTTATTAGGGGTTGTTTTCTGTTTATTTTGTAGAAAAGGACTAAGTTAGTTATAGATTTTGGACCTTCCTTAACCATTCCTGATGGGTAGTTCAGACACCATGTACTGGTCTGAGTACTCAAAAATATATAAGTGAATTTGTACATTACGGTACTTTGTTTTACTTTAAGAGTTGAAAATCATTTATAATCTGTGTAAGTGAATATACCCTTGACATGAATATTAAGTTTTCCTAGAAGTGGTCTGCTATGAAATATATTGTTTGAAGGCGATAGGTCAGAAATGATCTTTAAATCGCCAAGTCATTAGTTTTTACCGTAAACGAGAACTAATAATATTCATTTATACCGTAAGAAGTAACTATTGCCGAGATCGTGACGTCAAAAACCTTGATGTCTACTTGGACAGTAGTTTGCAATGCTCTCAATATGGCGACTTTTTCTGTGAGAAACCGTCCAGGATTATAGGATTCATCAAGGTGGTGTGTGAAGAACTGGAGGACCCATAAGCTTTGCTTGCAGTCCATTGTACTCGCATGCATTCCATCTTGGACTATGATACTCCAGAATGGATTTCCTAAGTCCGGAATGGCATCATGAAATTAGAGGTTGCCCAGAAGAGATCTATGGTATTTCTGCGACCTAAAGGGAGAGAGGTCCACTTAAAGGCCTTTAAGGAAAGTGGATACTTGTCACAGCTCACTTTCAACGTACTGCGTCATGTCAGATGGGAAGGTCTCCGACATCATGACTCAGTTCTCCCGACTTCCCTTGTGATACATTCGTCATCGCAGTATTCGATGATAAGAGACGTGGTTAATGATAAGGAATAAATAGTAGATCAGGTATATAGGCAGAGTGAGAGTATTTTGGGTATTCCTAGAAACTTTTTGAGGGTTTCTTGGTGGTTTTGCTTTTTATATTATTTTACTGATTGCGATATAGTGGAAATTATACTGTTTTCATTGCAATACATTTGTTTAAAATTTAATTGCTAAATAATAAGTCCCCTTTGCAAACAGTTCAGAAATATATTGAAAAAAATCGAATCGTAAGATTATCGATGAACTAGATTATACCAATTGAACGAAATAGTTTTATCATTCACAGTCGTAAGCCTGCAGCCGATAAGAGAGGATCTCAGCGCTCGACAACTCAGATAAGCTAAACCTATCTTAGTTTCATTCCTTTTCATATTAATTTTTATTTTAAGTATCTTTCTTTTAAATTAATTATTAATAGAGGTTAATAACCTTTTTGGTAATATGGAGGGTCCCTACGAGGACTCTCGCAGCCCTAAACGCAAAAAGAAAAAAGAAAATTTAAATAGAGTTTATGATCCACTATTGTTATCACGTAGTACCTCTCACGGAGTTAATTATGTTTATCAGAAAATTAAATTTGTTGTGTTTAAGNTTTTTTACCCATGAGAAATGCATATTATGGAAAATATTTAAGAATATAACTTCAAATCTGGATGAGCCCCTTTTTTACAGAAAAATATGGAAACCGAACTCAGTTAGCTTTTTGTGGTTACAGACCGAACAAATTAATTTTCGCCTGAAATTGGAGGAGTAATCGAATAAGAAAAATGAAAAGGTTTAAAATTTAATATTCTAACATTTTAACAACTAATTATAGTTATTTTATATTGACTGATTAGTTAATAAATTATTTTAATTGCTAAAAATAAACTAGTTGTGATTTCTTAATCATTTAGTTACAATTCAGCGGTATTTTTGCTTGCTTATCTTTAAACAGAATGTGTTGAGAATCGTTCCACTAAATATCTGTCTACTACATGGGTAAAGCTACATTAAAAAAAAAAAAAAATTTTTAATGGCGAGTCAACCTTTGGTTATTAACTCCAGGAACATATTTGTAGAAACGGGAAGATACTCGTATTTTCAGGTAGAAGTATTTCTTAGCAATAGGTCAGGGTGAGGTGTAATGAATTGTTAATGCGAATAGTTATTATGTAGATGTACATACTACATTTTTTATTGTACTCTATTTGACAACAGGTAAGCCTACACTTCTATTGGTTGGAAATCGCTCATCAAAAAAGTTATCCTTAACCTTTTTCTTGGATACAAAATATTGTCAATTTCACTGAGAAAAGCTAAATATAACCTGGTCAGTGAAGCTTTCTAATACAGACACACATACACAGAAACATATTTTTAAGAGAAAAAAAAATTTAAAATCTGTTTTAAAATTTATCTATTTATATCTCCCCACCAATAGGGAATATTGCCCATCAACAATAATAATAATGGTATATATGGTAATGACAATAGTGTATATTTGCTATCCATCTATTTAAACACAAGCGTATGAATTTTTCTCAATAGCTATCATCCACTTTCTTCTGGTATATTAAAAGTTATTAACACCTTGCTAAATTACACTAAATACAGTACAAACGGAGAGTTTTTTGACCGTAGATATTATTAATAGATGATTTTAGTTGGGGTACGGTCAAGGTAGACCAAAAAAAAAAATAATACAAATTTAAAAAAAAGTGTATTTTTTAAAAAGATTATCTGCCAACTTTTTGGCTTAAATTGTAAGCCATCTTCAGGCCTTCCTATCATGACAACGAGAGAGGACGTCCTGTCCTTAAGTTCACATTTCCATGACTGACGGAAGTCCTCTCTCGTCTTCATGATAGGAAGGCCTAAAGATGGCTTACAATGTAAGCCGAAACGTTGTCAGATAATCTTTTTAAAAAATACACTTTTTTTTTTTAATTTTTTCTTTTTTTTTTTGATCTATCTTGACTGAACCCCAACTAAAATCATCTAATAATAAATACAGTACAGTTCAAATGAGTTTTGACGCTTATTTATTTGAAAAGCAATTTAGATCTTTAATTGCCACCTGCATTGGACAGACGAAGTAAGAAATGAAAACTAGAATAAATGATATATTTGTTTATATATCAATTAATATACAAATTGATTACATGGTTAATGTTACTGGCAACAAGGGATCATTCGCTACTTTACTCTTATTTCGTCCAAATCGAAAATTAAACCTGCTCAGTGCATTTTTGTCGTTAAGTTAGCGCTTCACATTTGCGTAAGATATAACTTCGCTTCTGTCATTTAGGATTCTCTCCTCACATCAACAGTTCCTTCATTTCGTTGTAGTGTACTGACCAATCAGGTTGTGCCCTTGATAAATCACACATCTCCAGGACGTTTTATACAGAAGACGCTAGTTCCTCGAATTAAGAATAAGCTTCGCTGTATTTAATACAGGAAAATGCAATTGGAACTGTAAGACCATGGAGATATCTTTGGGATATGTCTCTGGTATATCTCTATGCAGTGAGGTCCTCGATCGCCAAGGTAGGATATCCGGATAGATACAGCTTCGCAAACAGAATGGAGAGCTTGGGCAAACGGACAAATATCCCCAGCCAAACAGAAGAGCCAATACACTTTGTGGTCTTTCCCTTGCACACAATTCTCTTCTTAACCTATACCATACTCCCAACCACTACCTGCATCAATTTTCATAATATTGCTGTTTTTCCATCAATATATTACTTCAATTACAAAATAATATCTCTCAATTATTAATAATAATAAATAAAAAACCATCAAAATTGTTTTAATCATTCTCAGCAGATCACCTAATTCAATTATTCTAGTCTTATATGAATTAAAATTATTTAATGAATTAAATAACTAATTAACTCAAGTCATACTACAACAAAAGTTTTAAAAAAATATAGTTTCTAAATCTTTTATAAATTTGATTTCTGGGTTATAAAAATATTTAATATTTAGCTTTACCCAGGAGCAGGGGAAAAAATTAGTGAAATTATTTATGTTGTTGAACAAATTGATATTAGGGTCCGATATATCGGTGCGGACCTTCTTAAGCAAAAAAAAAACCAATATTATATTAGCAACTATATTAAAATGTATGTACTTTCTATCAGTTAGAATAAAATAAATGGTATTAAATTTTTTCAGTAGAAATAAATTTAGAAGTGTATTATTAAATTAAGCAATTGTAAATGTTAATACATTTATTGTAGCTTATTCTAAAATTAGGAAAATTTAAAACCGACAAATACTCAGTAAACTAAGACAATTTCTCATAGAAAAAAATTTAATATTTAAAATTTTAATTTCAGTTTACCCAATTATTTATGTTATTGTTTACTAAACGGCTTAATTTTTTTTATCATACTATTTTCGTTTAATACTAATCTTTATAAAATTCGTTGAATTTAACAAATAATTACAACTGCTTAACAGTTGTAATCAAATTTAATCCCCTTTTCCTAAAACTTTATTAGTGATTACATTCTATACATTTCGTGCAACTTGTAATGTGCTGGTAAATATTAATAATAATAATATACACAGTATAAGTTAATATTAATTAAATATACATAAAATATTTTTGAACTGTGATACATAGATATTTAAATTAGCGTGTATTTCGTTTAGTGGAGAAGCTGCCCAATAACAGTACTCATAAATAACTATTTAAAATATTTACAGGTTGTTTGTTTTTAATTGTTATTATTAAGTATTGGCACGCGGCCATTTCCTATTCAGGCGGCGTGGTGGATTGTCAGGATGGATAATACTGGATAGAGTTTGGGTTAAAGGATTGGGATGCATGGAAAGGTCAGAGTGGAATTTATTAAAACGGGTTGCAATGGTGTCCTTAACTAAAGGGATTTTGATGTCATTGTGGAGTAAGGAGTTTGCGACGTAATAGGGTGCATCAAGTATGATTCTTAAGATTAAACTTAAAATAAATACTTTTATATAAGAAAAATAAAGTTGTAAGAAAGTCAGCGAGCTGTAATTATTTCAGAAAATTAATTAGTCAAAAATCATATTTTGAATCACTCTCAACAAGAATTAAGATTCTTATTACTTGTACTATTAATTGAGGGCAGCACCTCACTTGAAGCTGAATGCTTCTGCAGGAAATCTGAAACCTTGGCTATTTTCATGGAGGTAGGCCCCAGGAGAAAGTACGACAGAGAATGGTATAGACACCACCCTTCCTACTTCGGAGTGGTCACACAAGGCCTTCCATACAGGTTGAACATATTCCGATGATTTTTCTTTTTTTTTTTAACCTTAACTTTAACATTTGATGGAATTGTTATGATTGTGAAGTATAATAATGGAGGATAATTGGATTTGTTTTGCCTCTATTACTTTTAGAATTGTCCTATGGCGAAATCAAGCTATTCATATTGGGTTCATGAAGCGTCTTTTTAAAAAAAAATTTTAACTTATCATTATCGATTCTATACTGGATAAGCTTGCAATATGGTGGAATATATATGTATATTAAGATAGATTTAGGAATGTAATTTTGACTGTCGAACGGGAGTTTTAATGTTTATACTATAAAAACCAGCATACTATGACTTTTTAATTGATAAGAACCACGGAGAATCATTTTTGGTTGAAAACTGATAGTATTAGAGAGGGAAGTTTAGAAGGAGACCTAAATTTAAAATCTTATTATCTTTGTTTTTATTTAAGCTGGAGAAATTTGTCAGGGTTTCGGCCAGTATGAGAAAAATAAAATACTCCAAAATTATTATTAATTAATTAATGAAATAGGTATTTATTTTATTATTGCCAAAATTTCGACTTAACTTGTAAGTCATCATCAGGGCGATATTGATGTATGTACTTTATTTTGGTAATAATTAAATAATTACTGAGCTATTTTGGAGTATTCTATTTTTCTGAACCTAATCAGTAATACTCGACGGCCAACCAACCTTCAACCATAATTTTTTTTTTTCATGACAGTTCAAGGGCCCTTTACGACTTAACTTTAATTGACTTAAAGCATCGGATTTTTTTTAATTCGTCTTCTTTTGTTATATATATATATGTATATATTTAGAAAATATGGGACACAGTGGTTTGGTGGTTAAGGTCCTGGACTCCTGAGCCAAAGGTCTCAGGTTTCATGCTCACAGTGCACAGTTTTTTCTTTCTTTCAGTGCTTCTGTTTGTAATGACCCAAAGGATTCCTGATGTGCTATTAGGGAACATCCAGCTCTAATTGGGAACCATTCTTCATTGAATGTAAAAAAATCAGGTGGCCAGAGTGTGTGCTGACCAACACCTCTAGTTCATAGGTCAAAACATATTCTCTAGTATGGGTCAAGAATAAAAACATCCTTAACATGCATTTCCCCCCTGGGTCTATATGGCCTGTTGGTTAGAAAATAACAGCTCCTGAGAAGCTAAGTATAACATGTTCTGAAAGAGAAGAGTAACATAAACTTTTTTCAGTTATAACAAAATTAAATTAAATAACAAATTTAATAAAGCTTATGACTATGCGAATAAAGATATTAAAATTTTATCCTCACAATATAAAAGCCAAGAGCTTGGAGACCTCAACATCTTCTAAAAATTATATTCCCCACCTTACAAGCTTGTGCAGGTTGGTAGGCCACATTTAGAAAAATATAAAATAAATAAAAAGAGGAAACCCACCAATTAAAACTCTAAAACACTACTTAGTGGCAAGCTTAATTCAAAATGTGTAATGTATGTAAAAGTGCAATTAAAATAAATTTTTATACATAATTACTGAAAGTTAACATTTGGAGTTGGCCAGTTCTTAATGTCAGAATGTGAAACCAATAAAAGCAAATGCAAGGGTTCCAGAAGGTAGCTTTATGATCACTCAATCAACTTACATCAAACCCTGAAAAAGAACATTCTTGCTTCGAAATGAGTTGACTTCAACAATCTGATCCAAGATCTCAAGGCATCCCAGACAATCATGACTATCAAATATATGTTTTATAGTAATGCCTGATCAAATATATGTCAAATATATGTTAAATAATCATGACTCAAATGTAAGTAAATAGTCAAGACGTGTTTGGCCTGAGTGTGTAGTTACTGATGAACAAAGAATGAGAGAAAGCGAGAGAGAAGTTCGAGACAGGATTGCTTATAAATGCTATGTTACCCCTGTGGTAACTACATGACCTGACCTGCCCAGGAGAAAATCTAAACAATTGAGTTTGTATAGGAACTCAAATATAAATTAAATTTGACATAAAGCAAAAATCAAGATGTGTGAAAGCAAAAGAAGTGCAATAGATACCAAAATAAAAGGTACTTGTAATANTATATATAAAATCTGTTGCTAATGTCCATATCTTCCCCTATGCCTTCTCTCTCGTCTTACTTAACGGCACCCTTCTCTTTGTCTTCTCCATCGTTTGCAACTCTCACTCCTATTGAGACCTCATTATACAGGCCTGAATTCTTCGTGAGAGGTCTCGCCGAGACGAGATACGGGCTGTCCCTGCAGACTCGAGGTACTGCATATACGAGACAATCCTTTTACCCTAATAAGCGAGGATTGGCTGTTGTGTAAGATCCAACAAACACGTTACACGCAGGACCGCTGCTCGCTCTCGTCAGTCTCCTTCTGGTCCTCGAACATCGCGCCCACATCCTCTGCCTCCACCACTATCGCCTCTTACCCTCCCGGTAACTAAGGCTCTCTCTAGTAATAGCTATAGCGCCCTTCGCTTACAGAAATAACATCATATTAACGGAAGAAAAGACTACATTACATTACAAAATAGAACCATCCACAAGCTGGAGTAATTCTATAGTACGATAGACAATTTACTCATTGGAGTAATTGATTGTATATTAAAAATAGCTATAAAATATATACTGTTTACGAATACCTGGGCAAAATGTTTAAGTAGGCGATTTAGTGCCAAAAGAAAACTTGAACACAATATAGTTTCTTTGATATCTATTCTAATCTCTTAGCTTATATCAGTTCTAAATGCTAATTCATTATATTATAATTAAAGAAAACCATTACCACTCTAGAACGACTTGGTGGTAACGTTTAAAATTTGAAACTAACGGTGAATACTAAGGATACGAAAATGTACATTTGTCATGGCGTCTGAAACCCGAGGGCTATATCTGACCTTTTTTTTTGTCTATAGTTAACTGCCGATTTTAACTGTTTAACTTATTCTTCGTAGAGTCGTTTAATTAAGTTTTCATAAAATCGGATGAGTTCCAAAAACAAGTTAAGCTAAAATTTTAAATTTTACTTAAAGTTAGTTCTATAGTTTTCGGATTGCAATTTATGTTATTTTACAGCATTATACAAGTTATATGTTCAAAAGGAGAGTTTGTTGGCCGCAGATATTATTCTAAGATGATTTTAGTTGGGGTTCGGTCAAGGTAGATCCAAAAAACACAAATTTAAAAAATGTATTTTTTAATAAAGGATTATCTGCCAACGTTTCGGCTTACATTGTAAGCCATCTTCAGGGCT
>KZ807401.1:96440-108487 GCA_000696205.2 Oncopeltus fasciatus
ATATCATTCAAAGGCTCTATAGGTCACATTTTTCAGTTTTGAATCGTAAAATTTCAGCTTTGTAGCCAACAAGCCGTTATTTTTGTTTATATTAAATAAATGCGCTTCTCTTTAAAATGTTAAAGGAAAGACTAAAATCGTTTTATAGAGCGGGAGCGGGCGAATAGAAGGGGAGGGGGGGAGACCAATGTCAAGTGCGGATACAGGAAGTTTTCTTGATGTGCCAGGCGTAATATTTAGTTTATCTGAAAGTTACTGTACCCTAACAGTTTTATTGATAGAAGACTAATTGTAGGAGTTACACGGCGCGAAATTGGACAATGAGGAAGGGTTTTACCCGTGTCTTAAATTTTACTTTAGGCCTAGAGGCTGCAATTTGTTGTTCTTCTTAAAGAAATTCGGCAAGTCGCTTTTGAACACAAAATGAAAGGGTGTGTTTATAAGATTGCAAAATTGGACTCATAGAAGCATTGTAGCTGGCGTAATATTTAGTTTGAAGCAAAAAAACCGAACCCAGATATGTTTTTATTTGTTTTTTTTTATGGCGTGTAAACCTTTGGTCATTAACGCCAGGGAGATATTTTTAAGAAGAAGAAATTCTTAGCAATAGGTCATGGTGAGGTATAATGAATTGTTAATGCGAATAGTTATTATGTGATGTAGATAGTAATTTCTTTGTGCTTGAAAACTGGGAAATTTATAAGAAAGAAAAAATTGAGAGAGGATGGAAAAGAATCATACTGAAAATGCATCTAGATAAGATTTAATAGCCTGCCCTCTTTCAACTTTTAATTACAGAGTCGATGACTTTATCGTCATCCAATAGAATAAAGTCATGGAAGATGTATTTTATAAGTTTAGGGGACTACTTATCTTGGGCAATTCAGATAAGTATGTTTATTAATTTCGAGACTCTGGACATACATAGATCAAAAACTCTTTTGTGTGCTCCAAATTATGTAAAGACGCCTTATTGTGAAATGAAACATTTTCTCAAAGATCAAAACTGCTTCATTGTATTTCTAAATTGGTTATTTTTCATTTTTACATATGAGAAAATAATAAGTTTTTAAATTTGATTATTGCTTGGATAGGCCAAATAGGAAATAATGTGTTTTTAGTTTGATTGGAAAATATTTAAAAACCTTCCTTAAATTACGGTGACATGTTTACTTTAATAAAGTGGTTTAGTGCCAGAGAGCCGAGATAACTTATCAATAATTCATTCTAAGTCCAGAAGTACCCCCCGGGGTGCTAATCTGGAGGGGGTGGTTTGGCTTAAGTTAAACCCCTCCCTCTGGTTTAACTTCATTTTGACATTCAACAGTCCAACCCCTTATAGATTGTTCACTTGCCGACAGCCACCCATCACCGGAACTTTTAATTGCTCTGATATGTCAAAAACAATAGTGTCGAATTTCCGAAAATTTTGTAATGTTTGTTTTCCCCTAAGTAGAAAAAAAAGAAAACTGTTTGGAAAGTGGCCCTAACTGCGTGTACGAGTACCATTTCGACCAAACGCCATAAAGGATTCAATCAAAATGTTGTCGATGATCCCAAAAAAATAAGCACCCTGCAGAAGTATGGTGTCAGTAGTCTGATTCGTCTTCAGAGTGAGAACGGCTCTCAACCGCTGTCTAACATCCTCTCTCTTCGAAGAGTTGAAACTAATCTAACCATTCATTGAAATAAGCCTAAAGATGTATTTTTAAAAGGTATAATTTAATCAGAGAATTTTAAAGTTATGTTTGTATCCATATATAACCCGTAATTAATAATCTAAAGGGTTATGATCACTACCAATGAATATAGAACTATCATACTTTCTATAATCCGTCTTCATTGGTTTCTGCGAACCATCTTCTGTTGGCGAGCGCTTTCGGACATTGTCCATCTTCTTAGCCGAATAACATGTGTTCACTGTATTAGCAGTTGAATACAGACAGTGAAAACATGTATTCGGCCACGAAGATGGATAATGTCCGAAAGCGCTTGCCAACAGAAGATGGTTTGCAGAAACCAATGAAGACGGATAATAGATGGTATGAAAACCCGTAATTTTTTATATGCCTCTTTCATAAATATATTTTTTTATAATTATGATCCTAAAAGTTTTGTTCAATTTTATTTTTCTTTACTCCAACAGTTACGAAGATACTATTAATGAGCTCTTATTTTCTTTCTCTTTCTTAAGCCCTCCTTCCGAGAGCGGTTCATCCGACAGCTCCCAAAAATCACACGGATACACAAATTCCCCGTTATTGTCATCTACTTAACAGGTAGGATTAGAAGAACTTCTTTTGATATTTGTGTCACTGGAGAAATCCCAGTTATAGTTTTCTGGAAGAATGCCGTGGATGGCGTACTCAAAGTTTAGCCGCCAACCACCCCCTCACCCCTTGGAAATTCAGTGGAAGTGGCAACACAATGGGGTGAGGGGTTGCTTATTGATCCCTTGCTTGTTCAACCGCTTCTCCTTCTAATTGCTTCCATCACAGCTGTCAATCCCCTGATGGCTCTCACCATATTCAACGTTGTACCGTTTATTCTGGGACACTGACTCTTTACATTATCACCTACAGCCTTCTCAAGACCTAAGGTTAAATAATAAATCATGGTTTCTCTTGTACCATAAATGTAAAATATTATTACTTTTCTACTGAAATATTCACTTTATTCTTTCTGAAAGAAAAAAAATGTTTTCTTTTAATTTGTTTCTATCTGAGGTTTGTATATTTAAAAAAAAATTATATAAAAATGAAACTTCAAAACAAAGTTTAGGTTCATTCACCCTCTTGACAAATATATGCCCTGAAAGCGGGAGATCCAGGTTCGAGTCCTGGCTGGGACAGTTAGATTTTTTATTCTGTTCCCTTGCACTAAAAATTGTCATACATGGCTTAATTATTCTTCCTTGTGTGAAATTTCAAAAGCCAAATTTTTATATAGAGCTTTCTTTTTACTGTTTATGAAAATATTACCTTAGTTATGGCAAATATATTACCTTAGAGGCAGTGAATAATAATACTTTACTCTAACGTCTTAGTCCAGTATTTACCTTTTAATAACGTAAATTAAGGATTGGAGAAAAGCCCAAAATGCAGAAGCTCGTACCTCGGCACGCTCTGTCAATGATTCATTGAAGATGGTAAAACATGAGGGTAAAACGTAAGATGGAAACCTAAGGTTGGTTCTAGACTAGTCGGAGTGTGGAGCAGGGAGGGAGAGAGAGGGTGAATGTTCATCATTCGGAGTTACATTCCTAAATAACCTATACATTTTCTCTCTCTCTCCCTAAAGTCTTTAGGGAGCATAGCGGCTATCGGTGAGCCGTACCAATATTGTGCAGTTGTGGCTAGAGAGCTCAACAGCCTCCCAATAGAAATAAGGGCTTCATCGTCCTAACGTAGGGCCTGTAGAGGTTATTTTCTTGGGACTACTCCCAAAGGGATTCGCCTGCCTGACCATGCGTTGCTGTGTAGTGATTTTTACTCTTAAGTAAATTGATAAGTAAGTTTATGCCCCTCACTATTCTTTATTCATATTCTATTTGTATTATTATTTATTTGTATTATTGATAGGGTAATGTGTCTTTGGTATTGTTATTTATAAATTTTATTAGTAGATTGAACATTACCATTTCTTTATAAATAATGTAAAGTTATTGTTTTTTTTTTGTTTTGTTTTTGTGTGGTAATTAGTGGAACTTGAGGTATATAAATATTGAAATATTCGATATATCTTTTAAACAATTAATGAGAGGGAATAGAATAAAAAATCTAACTGTCCCAGCCAGGAATAGGATAGCAGGAGATCCGGGTTCGTTTCTTGGCTGGGACAGTTAGATTTTTTATTCTATTCCCTCTCATTAATTGTTTAAAATTTACGTGGGATAAAAAACCACTACAAAATAAAATATTTATTCCATACCATATATCTTTTATCAAAAAGAAAATGTTACAAGGAGTAAAATTTTCGGTGATTTGTCGCCCTTCGTCGGTGAGAAGTGAAGAGAGAATGGAAAGAGATGTGTGTGTGTGTGTGTTTGTCTGTCTGTCTGTGCGTGTGCGTGCGCGTGTGCGTGTGCGTGTGTGTGTGTGTGTATGTATGTGTGTGTATACATATAAAACTCAAATTACTAATATGGTAACCTTGTGATAGAAAGGGAACAGACAAATCGCTAAACATAATTTTTTTTATAAATGAGTAGGGGGGAAGTGGTGTGAATCAGTTGTGCCAGGAGGTGTTTCAGAGATAGTTATGTTTTGAAGAAGGTCTTTAGCGAAGGAGAGAAAGAGTTATCAATAAAGCAAAGAGATATCAGATGAAAGAGTATTAGTTATAGATTAGAGAGAGATCGATGCGGTGTCAGACCAGTTCTCTGCCAACATGGAGAAGAGACACTTTACCCAATATTCCAGGTCGACCTCTGTCCCGTCTTCCTCCAGGCCGAGGCTGCCAACTCTCGTAAGTCTCTTACAATTTCATCTCTTACTCCGGGCAATGGTGGGAGGGGGGAGGTGATACTTATCACTGGAGAGACATTGACTGTCATAATTACTTAAGTAGTACTTAATTTCTTCTTGTAAAGTTGTTATATTTAAAACTTAAGCTGTTTTTCCTTATAGTGATAAATGTCTGAAAGAAGACCGAAAAATATCTCCTATCAGTTGTTCAGCACAGTTAGATACTTAGCTTTTGTTTGTAAGCTTCTTTGACCTTGGTTGTATTCCGCGCGTTTTCCCTGAAACAGCTGAAAGAAATTCAAAGTCATTTTCGTATTGATTTATCACTCTTTTGGCCTATTGCCTAATTGATATCAGCTTCATCTATGAGCTGGAAGTGATTCTAATTGATGTTAGATAATTTAAAATTGCTGCCAAGTTGTTTAATTTTTAAGGTCGATTACTAATTTTTAATAATATCAAAAGGATGACGGAAGCAAAAATGTACAAGACTATAATTTTTCTCCTTCATCGACTGAAACTAAAGACAATTTAGGTAACTTTATGACCGCTTTTACAATTTTTTTTTTTCTCTTCGAGGCGCTGTATTGAAGAAAAAAAAAACTGGGTTCTTAATGTATTATTCTAATGTAATAGGCAGTAATATGTTTAAATAATAATTTAATAAACAACCAAATAATTTAAATAATAATTTAATAAACAACCAAATAATTCTGATTAAATTAATCTCACAGTTCTCATTAAAAAATCAATTTAAAATGGAATTTAAAATTAATTAATTGTGGAAGTAAATTCAGTTAGAAAATAAGAGTCTGAAATGGACTTTAGCTGAAGAGAAATATTACAAGTAATAATAATTTGGATTTTGAATTGCTTTTAACTGTTCTTCTCCGTGAAATTGAATTTATTTTGTTACAATTTTAGAAGTTTAATGTGAAATTCAAAGTAAAATTATCAACAACTGAGTAATAAATTGATTTAATTATTTATTGGTATTAAATATTTAGGTCACCCCTCTCTGTAGAATTCCTTTCCCTGCTTTCATTTTTTTTGGCGAATTTCGAAGGAAGAGGGTTGTGCTCCTGAAAACGTTTTTTTTTTTTTTTTTTTTTTTTTTTTAAAGGTGATTTGTTACCATCAAGTTTTTTGAAGAGTGGATTATCAGGAATTTGACCTTCGTACCTGGTGAATTAAAAAAATAACAGCTAATATAAATATCTTATTTGGTTGTGGTTTATTATCCCACGTAAATCTTAAACAATTAATGAGAGGGAATAGAATAAAAAAATCTATCTGTCCCAGCCAGGAACAGATAGATCTATCTGTTCCTGGCTGGGACAGATAGATTTTTTTATTCTATTCCCTCTCATTAATTGATTAACAGCTAATTTGTAACCAAAATAATTTTTTATTTTAAAATTGATTTTCAGGCCTTTATCAGGGCTAAATATTTACATCATATTCATTCATAGTTAGATTGTGATACATAGTTTCTATATTATTTTTGTATGTTTCTTTGTCAGATTCAGCCTCTCTTCGTATTTTTTTCGATATTTATTTTTTCCTATTTTACCTAATAGACACCAAAAATGGCAGTCTCTAACATTTATATACTTTTGTGTATCGGCGGTCTATAGCCCGCAGTTTAAAAATTTTTTTTTTTTTGTAATTCGCCTTTTTGCTGTTAAATGCAAAACGTAAGGCTAAGTTCGTTTTAGAGCGTAATTCAACGAATGCAAGATTAACAGAAATATCAGGTCTTAGAACAAAAAGTTTTTCGAAGTAGCGTAATTTAAGTTTAGAGTAAAAAAAGAAAAAAAAAGTGTATTTATTAAATAAGAAATATTTTATGAGTTACATTGCGAAATTGAACGCTGTAAATTTTAATTTTACTACTTTAGAGCTAAAACTAGTTGTTTTGCCTTAAAAAAAAAATTAGGCATATCGCTTTTAAATGTAAATGTAATATGAAAGGGTTAGTTCGTTATTGAGTGAAACCGGACGAATATGTGTGGGGATTACCTGAAATCATAAATTCCAGCTGGAAAATTTTTTAGCCGCAGTGCACTTAATATTTATTTTAGAGCAATGATACTGATGTAAAAGTTATATTCAATAATTGTTTGGGGTTTCATGAGGCAGGAAACTTTAAATACAGATATTTATTATTTAAGCTGACCTGCTTTATAAGCAGTCTTATTTATTTATTTTTTTTGTAACTAAATCTATCATGGTGATAGCAATCGGCAGAAAAACTTCAAATATGATGTAACATTATTTTCTTTCTGCTGTTTTAATTTTTATTAAATATATATATTGTAACATAACATAATAAAATTAATCTTAAATATGATGTAAAACTGAGAGGAAATGTTTTTCATTGCATGGATCCCTTACCAAAATTTGCTCCTATGTTGCCCCTCTGGACCCCATTTCTAATACTGAAAGATTTAGTGGTTTACAAAATTTTAGCACCACTCCTAATTGTACTGTATCATATACCCCCTCAGAAAAAAACAAAAACAAAAAACTGTGCTGCAAGAGTTCTGCATGTATCGAATTTCGTTCTCTTATATGATAGAGGCTAAGACCAGCTGAGTTGTAATAATAGTGATAGTATACTTACCAAAAATGGATTCATTAAGATTTTATTTCATATTAAGATATTAAGAATTTATTAATTCGAATCTTATTATTTTAAATTTTTTTTTAAATTACCTTTCCTATCAACTACTTAGGGTCATGATAGGAGGGGCTATTTATCAGTAGTTATCCCATTCTAAACATCCATGGTTCAGGACAAGCTTTTATTTTTCGATAAAAACTTATCCGGGGCGGAATTTGAACCCGTAGCGTCGGGATTGCGAGAAGTAAACGTACGAGCTACCCTGGTGCCCCATTTTTCGATATTTGTAGTTTATTTATGATGTAAGATAAAATCAAAATGATAATTTGTCAATTTCATGAGTTGAAATTCTGAGGAGAACTAATTTTCACATGTCTCTGTACTTATTCATTTCTGCTAATGAAATGTATGAAGCCGTCTAGGTTATTCTTTAATCTTATTGTGGCTTAATCTGGTCTAAATATATGACAACCCTTTTTTTAGCATACATTTTGTACTAAGTTTCAGATTTCTTGCATATTTAAACAATATTGTTATATGTATATATAACGGTAAATATTGTTATATATATATATATATATATATATAACAATATTTACCGTTATATATACATATAACAATATTGTTTAAATATGCAAGAAATCTGAAACTTAGTACAAAATGTATGCTAAAAAAAGGGTTGTCATATATTTAGACCAGATTAAGCCACAATAAGATTAAAGAATAACCTAGACGGCTTCATACATTTCATTAGCAGAAATGAATAAGTACAGAGACATGTGAAAATTAGTTCTCCTCAGAATTTCAACTCATGAAATTGACAAATTATCATTTTGATTTTATCTTACATCATAAATAAACTACAAATATCGAAAAATGGGGCACCAGGGTAGCTCGTACGTTTACTTCTCGCAATCCCGACGCTACGGGTTCAAATTCCGCCCCGGATAAGTTTTTATCGAAAAATAAAAGCTTGTCCTCAACCATGGATGTTTAGAATGGGATAACTACTGATAAATAGCCCCTCCTATCATGACCCTAAGTAGTTGATAGGAAAGGTAATTTAAAAAAAAATTTAAAATAATAAGANTATTTATTTATTTATTTATATATATCATTAAGTAGAGAATCCGAGGCTAATGCAAATTCCTTTTTCTGATTTATTTTTTAATCTGAAATTTTCTTTTAAAGCAAATTATTATTATATTTTAAAGATTAATAACATGTTATTTTAAAATTTACTGTAAGAAATAATAGGGGCACAGTCTTTATAACAATTTACTTTCACTTAATGAGTGTTTGTTTATGTCTTGTGAGTGAAAGTTATATCCAGGCCAGCAGCGTATCCTTGCTCTTCTTGCTGGGGTAGGATAGCTAAGGGCTGAACCTAACAGATTTTTCGTTATAGTTCAAATACAAATATAGTCTTACCCCCGCTCTAGAGGGTGGTAGGAATGCCGGCGTTACCCTGATAAGGCGGCCGGCCGGTTTATCAGGACCCCCACTCAGGTGAGGTGGGCGAGGCCCCGAGACCTTCTCGCCAGTCGGCTTCGCCATCTGAGCCATGGAGCAACGTCGTAAGGACATCTATTCCAGGTCCATGTCCCTCCCTATGGCAGCTTGGAAACTACCCCTACTGCCCACCCTCGTGAGTGCTCTTCTTTCAGATATATTCCTCCCCTACAGCTAACCCAATTGGAAAAGCAGCTCATGAGCTTCTTTTGGTAACTCATTTGTTCTGATCATACCATACAGGTAAAAAAATATATATATATATAGCTTTTTTTTTCGAAACGAAACTTTGCATCCAGTGCATTAGCAAGCGAAATGAGGCGGTCAAAAGATTGTAGGTTACCAGAAACTATTGCAATATAATTTTCAATTATTCCTAAAAAAAAAAAAAATAAAATAAAATAAAAAATGGTCGCTTTAATTTATGCGTTTGTTAAGATAATGAACTTGATTGCATCTGGGACAGTTTTAGTGGATACATTTTTGGCTTGTACTTCGACAAAATAAGACACCGAGAGGTTCCTTTCAGTTCTCGCAATCCCAGGGTTCAAATCCCTCCCTGGTCAGGCTTTTATAGAGATAAGACCTTTGCCAGAGCCATTGATGTTTAGAATGGGCTACCTGTAGATAGCTTCCATGAACTTAAGTAATTGATAAGGAGGTTAAATTAAAAACAAAACAAAGAAAAATAATTAATTTTCAATAAACAAAATCAATCAATGCAAGCCGTCTATTGCAAATCTTTTTTTTTTAATTACTATAAAACCTAGCTGAAAATCAAAATATTTGTAGCATATGAGATCACTGTTGTTGATAAAAGTTTGATTAGTGATTAAAAATGAATAATCAACAGTTAATCATGGACCAATCCAACAATCTCAATCAGATTAATCCAATGAATAAAATATCACCCTCTCAGCGAGGATACATGTACCTAGTAAAACAAATATTTGATTAATATATTAGATTGATGTCTAATATATTTTATTGTTCTATCACATATTCGATATCGACTTTAATGTCTTATTGCTGCATTCCGATTTTAGTTTTATGACTGATGTGAATTTTAGAGTCATATGGATATTTTTTTATTTCAATGTGACCCCTTTGTTTTAGATTTAATTTTGATGATCGCATCCCATCAAATCTTGCAAATAAGGAACTTATTAGAATTGGAAGATTCGTTGACCATTCGGGTCTTGCAATCCTGGTGCTGCGGGCTCAAATCTCGCACAGGACAAGATTTTTATCAATAAACAAAAGCTTCCCCTGAACCATGGGTGTTTAAAATGGGGTGGCAACCTGTAGATAGGCATTTCCTCCATGACTCTGACAGGTTGAAAGGGAGGCTAAAACACTAAGAAAATTTTTTTTTGCAATTCTTAAATGTGCCTTATAAAATCTGACAATCAAATTTCGGGTTTGATCCCTATTTTTTAAATGTATTATTAATTTGTTTATAGCTAATTTTTGAAAAGAAGGAGATATTTACCAGACTAAATTGTAAAATCATTATTATCTTCGAATATTCTAGCTTTAGTAAAATATTTGTAGGACTTACTTTACTTAAGAATTATTTTTAAATTTTCTGTTCTATAAGGTTTTTCGTAATGAAAATGTAAAGAGAAATATTAGGAATATAGTTCGTTTTATTGATCTGTATATCTACGTTACAACGAGAAGGAGATACCCAGGGAAATATGAAGTTATTCACGTTGATCCTATGACGCAATTTCTGAAAAATTTCAACGTTTCTTCACCGATCCTACATTGTGGAAGCTAAAAATATGGTCCGTAAATGTGTGTTTGAGTGTGCGGGTGTGTGTGAATTTGCGCGTGCGCTTGTGTGTGTGTTTAAATATATATAGTTTGTACGCTTTTTTTATAGTTTATGTAATCTTCATTTAATGAAACAAAATCCTTTATTTAGGTATATTTTCGAATACCGTTGGGTGAGTACTTTAGCAGCTGAAATCGGTTTAAGGGGAATGAAGGGTATAGAGGAGAAATAAAATTTAAAATCTTAGTAAATTCGTTATGCGAAAAATTACGAAAATTATATTAAGGTGAAAAATTTTTAATTATGTATTGTAATTTTGTAACATTTATGTTCTATATAAATCTTTCAAAAAACATATTAAGGAAGATATTTAAAAATGTTTATCGAGTGTTGGGTGGGATCACATATTCGTAATATAGAAAACAAATTCGTTATTTAAGATTTTCATTGCAAGCCCTGGGGAATATTTATTATTGATTGAAAAAAAAAAAAACAGGAGGTGGAGGAGAGTTTATCGGCAGTCCAAAATATATAATCATAATATCTTAATTGTTATTTAAATTAAGCTTACAGATCATAATAGATGTAATGTGCAGTTTTTTAACTTTTATGTCCTACAACAATTTTATGAAGTGTTTTACATAAATAACTGTGATGAGTGAAAGCTGGGAAGGAGAGAACCAACTTTAGCAATGATATCATTTACGTTTATTGTACTCTACGACTTGCATAATACATTTCGTCATTTACTCTTGTTAACATACATATTGAATGTGACATTGGTAATCTGCTGAGACTTTGCAAATCCTGCGTATTTTTTTAATTTTTTACCTTGATCTTGTTAAGCCTTGCTCTTATTTGTACCATTTTACTTCTTACGAAGCACATCATTTTGTTCTGAATTTAAGTTTAGCATGGAAAGGTCAATTGCGAAAAAAATAAAATCTGTAACTCTAGAAAAGCTTTAAACGCGCGCGCGCGTGCGCTTTCACACGCATAAAATTGTTTGGTTTAAAATACAATATATTATAAGTATTAATTTAGTTATGGTTTATTATCCCACGTAAATTTTAAACAATTAATGCGAGGGATTAGAATAAAAAATCTATCTGTCCCAGCCAGAACTCGAACATGGATCTCCTGCTTTCCGTGCAGGAGATCCAGGTCCTGGCTGGGACAGATAGATTTTTTATTCTGCTCCCTTGCACTACAAATTGTTAATATATTATAGTGTCTATTTGGTAGAATTGAGGACGAAGCGCAGAAAAAAATATCAAAATCTGTCACGAGATCAACATTCTTTCTGGCTTCAAAGAATGCTTTGATTAATGAACTTAATACCTAAATGTTTCGGACTTTAACGGGGTGAGCCTCAGTCCTTGAAGTAGTTGGAAGAAGGATTCAATAAGAATTTTGTTTTATATAAATTGTTTGAGACTGCGTTAAGATATGGTACGCCTTGTTCCTTATCAGCTTCCCAAAAACTGACAGAAGAATAAATACATATTTCAAACTGGTACTAAGAACACTGATATGTGAGCTATAAAAATAAATTTAGGGTTTTGATGAGCTGGATTGTGTAATAATGATGACTTTTAGGTTTTTTTTTTTTTTTTTATTATTTTTTTTAAATACGGCTACTGTTGTTAATTAGTAGCAATAA
>KZ807401.1:152991-168980 GCA_000696205.2 Oncopeltus fasciatus
TATATATATATACACATCAGCCCTCTCAAAATTGAATTTGAAAAATTTAGTACATAATGAGTTTTAAATGGGAAAATGGTGCAACAGATGAGGTGTGTTAAACTTTATTAAAATTTGTTCCATATAGTAAAATAAAAGCTATGAAAAGAACTACTTTCACGTGAAATTTATGAAGAATTAAGTGGTATTAATAATTATTACACAATTGACTTGCTAGATAATTTTAAGAAAGATTATAGATAGATAATAGATTCTAAGCTGTTGTCAAAATATTATATGAATTATGGAATCTGTAAGAGACCCGTTCTAAACTGCAAAATGGTTTAAATGTTATGCCAGAATAATGTAATAATTAAGTGAACATAAATTAGTTTATTTTTCTGAGTTATTTGCAAATTTTCAAAAATTAGGAAAATATTTAGAGAATAAATAGTAAATTCCTCAATATTCTTAACTTATAGACAATAACTTGACCTTTCTGTAGTAGAATTAAAATTAGGTGTCTTTACTAACTTTAATACAGACATCAGAGAAGTTGAGAATATTCCAATTATCTATTTAGTTTTTCAGATTGAAAACTATTTCTCTCCTTTCATAGTACAAAACAAATAACCTTTTTAAAAGTTATGATAATTTTGTCTTTAGTCATATATTTCTAAATTTAAATTTTTAATATCTGTAAAAATTTTCATAGTGAGATTAGAAATGATGAGAAAAATTAATCAGAACGTTATATTTTTTAAAGGTACTTTTTCCCTTTTAATTGGATATAATTCTGGTTTTGATCACTCATTTTTGTCACTTTCAAATATTTTTACTAAATAAAATAAACAAAAATGTTGCAAAACAACCCCTTTAAAAAATTAATGCTAATATTAGTTTAGATTGTATTGTAGGCAAACCTCACAAGGGTTTGTGTTGTACAAATAGTGACTTAAAAAAGGAAAAAAAAATCAAATTAAATGTAAATGAAAATCCTCTCCCCTATTGGCAATGTCAATTTTTTTCCAAAATTGGTCCAGCTCTTTTAGAATTATAACATAAAAATATAGAGGTTAATTTTGATTTATAAGTGAACTTGTATTTTTTTATTTTTACACAGGATTTCCATAGATTAGCTTATAAAGCTATGGCTCGTAAAGAACTTCTCTCAGCCATTAATGAGTTCTTAGACTCAAGTATTGTCCTGCCTCCTGGAGATTGGGAGAGGCAAGCTCTCCTACCTTTTCAAGAATTGAAAGCCAAAACAGAAGCAATTCGTCGCAGACAAAGTAAAGCTCAGCCACCTCCTAGTCAAGATCAAGATAGAGATGGAGAAGAAGGTAATATTAACAATCTTTCTTACAGTTTATATTTTATTTATTTATTTTTTACATTGTTTAACATTGAAGATGTCTATGATTAGATAAAATGGTTACTAACACTTGTGTATACAACTTTTTCAGGATTGAAGGAAAAAGAAGTGGATTTTTTAACATATTTTTCACCATTATTAGTCAAACTTTCTAGTAGACTCAAGTTGTTTAAGCACGAAGTGCAATTATCATCGAAAAAAGTATGGAGCAAATTAATTTCATTTAACAGAAGCCACAAGTAATTTTTTAAATGCATTTTATTTATAAATAATCTGTGATATTTTAAATACAATTTTAAATAAAGAAAATGTGTATTTTTATTGCTAACTTTTTAAATATGGTCCTCAATAAATTCCTTCAGTCCTGAAAAAATTATTTTAAGCTTTAATGGAAATTATACATTTTTTCATTGCAATAAAATAAATTGATGAACAAAGAAGCACTTGCATTTATATACATGCAATTTTTGAAATTAATACAAATCCTCAATTGTGTAGTCAGTGAACTATAAATAGATTATTATAAAATTAATGTAGCACAACTTATGTGTTGATGCAAAGATGCTTAATTAATTAATGAAAGCAGAGCATTCAAGTAGTATTTGCAAATTTTAAGTGCATCATTTGCAAAATATGTAGAAAACTATTAAAATAAAACAGTCAGCAATGGCTTCACAAGAAGTTTTATTTTATTTTACGTTTCTTTAGCCAGCTTTTCAGTGGGGTTTTAAGAGCTATAATATGCATTGAATCCAAATAAATAATTTTCTTTCAGGGACAATTTTTAAGTCATGCACTTTTCATGTTAATGAATAATGACTTTATTAAATAACTGGAGGTAAGAAAATGGTGTATTTAATATCAGTGTAGTTGTTTAATTTAAATCAAATTTTTAAACAAAAACTTTTTTTTTTCAGTCTTAGGCCTATTTAAAAGTGTAATTTGTAAGAAACATAATTATACATGTGTTAATTAATTTGTAATAAACATATAGGAGATCTACAATAGGTTACCAATTCAGACACAATGTAAAAACCCATAAAATATTATATTTTGTTGATAAAGAAAATGTCAATTGCTTTTTCAATTTCCTCAGAAAGAAGTAAACTATTCAAATGGGTGCAATAGATATATTGTGAGAACATTTTGTTAGAAATGCTCAAATTCTCTAAGTAGTAAAAAACAAAATTGTTCTTTTAAGGATCTGATGCTTTTCATATTATCCATCAGAGAGTTTATTTTATTTTATTTATCTTTTTAATTTCATATTTAACTGTGCATTGATCTTTCTAAATCTATAAGTTGGCTTGTAATTAGTATTTGCATTCCTCACAAGGTTTTCTCCATATAATGAACTTTTGATCATGGCACTAAAGTTTTTTTCCTGAGTTTATAGTTTAATTCAAAAATGGTTTTCAGTAGCTATGGCAAAAAAAAAAAAATCTCTGAAAATAAATTCCTAAATATTTCAAAATAACTCAAAAGCTGCATTTCCTTAAGTACTTCTACAAATACAATCAATCAATTTGAAATTTATATTATCAATTTTTCTCTAGTTTTACTTGTATAAAAGTGCTTTATTTGTAATTTAAAAAAATATATATATAAAGATAGTCATTAAAAGTAAGAAAGATTTTTTAAAATAAATTTCTTAGAACTGCCATTTTCTTCAATTTCCTGAGATTTTATTGTATTAAAAACCACTATGACTATTAAAGTTAATTAAAAACCATAAACCTGCCAAAAATTGTTAAAAAAATAATTTTATTATTTCTGATGTGAAAAAAGGATATATGTTATTGTGTTTTAATATGAAGATACTTATTCCCCTTTCAGGCCTTTCTATCACTTAAGTAAGTGACTCTTAGTTCATTCGGGATTTATTGGGATATGAATAAGTATATGTGTTCTAGAATACATATATTTATATGTATTATACATGTATTTTATTAATATTCTTTATTTATTTCCCTTTATTTTTGTTATTATTTTGTTTTGTCTAATTTTTTATTGAGTTATCGATAACAGTAAGTATTCTTTTTTAGTATAATTTAAAAATTTTCAACAAGAGACGATATGTATACTATGACAATAAATAAATCTAATATAATCTCTCTCTCTAACTTCTTTTGTATATAATTTACTTTTATTATTTATTTTTCATTTATTAATATTTCTCATTGCTTAGCTTTTTTATTTTTAATGTTAACTTTATTTATGAGTAATATTACATAATATTTTCATTGTATTAATGCTGATTGACATTAATATATTTTCATTGTATTAATGCTAATGATTGACATTAATATGACGTAATTTTTTTAAAATTCATAAATCTTTATTTATTAAATTATGTTATTAACTACTTCTAATTTGATGACATAGAGAAATTGCAATAGAAAAAAAATAACAATAAAATAAATAAGTGAACATCAATGTGCAGGGAGAAGGGCCCCATCGGCCCCACTCCTAATGACTAACATTATATTTTTTATTCTAAGGAGATAATTCAATAGACATTGTCTAAACATTGTTTATATACTACTTTAAAAATAAATAAATGATATTTGAGGATTATTTTCAATGCATAACTTATATACATTTCTTAAATAGTGAAGAACTTTTTTTTAATAATTCTAATACTTTAGTTACTCTTCCTAAGAAATATTTTCTTTCACTTTAATATCAGAAAGGCTATCGGTTTACTACCTTCAGGGTGATTTTTTAAGTTGTGGTATTTAATCCCATGTTAATTTTATAGAATAAATGCAAAGGAATAGAATAAAAGTTCTAGCCTACTTGCCCGAAAAGTAGGAGACCTGGGTTCGAGTCCCAGCAAAGGTAGTAAGATTTTTTTATTCTATTCTCTTGCATTATTGTATAAAATTAACCTAGGATTAAATACCACAACTAATATTAGTATTTAATTATACCATAATTTTTTGTGAAATTCACTCTTTAAATAATTATTTTTTAAATATCTACTGATATAAAAAGTAGAAATAATAATAACCCTTTAGATTATCTACTGATACTTTTACTTAAGTTATACACAAAAAGAAGAAATCAAAGATTTTTATTTCATTTTTTTTTTTTTTTTTTTTTTTTTTTACAAGTGTTTCATAAGTATGAAATTCAATGGTAGCTAATTTTCTTTAAATATTTCCTTATTTGCCCTAATTTATTTTTTCATTTTATCAAGCTGCAAAGAAAAAAGGTAGGTAACAACTCAAGGGTTTGCAACAAATTTTAAACCCCACCTTCGCATTTTAATAATTACTGCATAATGAAAAATTGCATTTTACTTGAATTGAATAAGAATTCAAATGATTCTCCAGCATGCATTTCCTCTTATTCTTTTACTTGCCCAATTAGAGAATAACTTTTTTTTCCTTTCTAAAAAAGCTAATAAAATACTTCATTAGAACATTAATAATTATAGAAATTTAAATAATTAATTATTATTATCTTGTTCTTTATTTTGTAGCATATTAGGTTAGTGCATTAGTTTATTTTGCTTCTATATTTATCACATAAAATGATAAAGAAGAATTTTCACATTGGATAATATAAAAATAGTATTTTCTGTAAAATATTTGGAGGCTTAACATTCTTATTTCTTAACCAAAGTGTTGTGTGTTTTGTCTTGTATATTTTATTTGAAACATTGAAAATACAATGACTCTCTTTCCCTTCCTACCCTCTCATTTCTATAATTTTCTCATGCTTAAATATTTTATGTCTAATAGAGAAAAAATAATAGATTGTTTTAGTGACTATATTATTTTAATAGTGGATCTCTGTGCTACATTCTTTATGTCAGTGACAGCTTGGCATTTCTCATAATACAGTGTATGTTCCTTGTCAGTTGCTTAGAATAACAGCTTAAAATACTTATATCATTACTTTCTGCTGATTCAGTGTTGATTTATATTTTGTTGTTCACAACATTTGATTTTAGCATTCTAACTTGTCTGTCTTTGGTTTCTCACTCTAAATAAAGTTACTGCAAGGCAGAGTTCAAAGTTGACTTTAGTTTCCAGATTTACTCTTACATCCATTAGATAGGATAAATACCACATCTTGAACAATTAGAAAACTCATCACACTATCTTTTGTACAAAACACACATCTCTGGTAAGAAGATTATTACTTGTTATTCTTATACATGCACTACAGAGTGCAGTAGAACAACGATGCCTACATAATTCAAATTAAAATCTTAATCCCCCACCTTAAGTTTAATATGTTTAAAATTAAATACTGAAAACATTTTAACTTGTTTTAACATTATTCATTTAAATAGTAAGCATTACATGAATACAACAATAAATATAAATCATTAAATTCAAAGATCTCTAAACATTTAGTTTCATTCTAAAGAAATCAAATTTGTTTTGGCTTAAGGCCTTGGTATATATGTCATCAATATTGTTCTGATTATCGGCATGCTCATTATCTTCTTATCAACAAGATCTTTTATGTAATGAAATTTTACATCGATATATCTAGATTTCTTACTATTATCATAACATTCTGCCATAATAATTGCTCTTTAATTATCTGTTAGTTATTTATGTGTACCTATAGAGTCCTTTTGCAAATAAATTTACACATTTTGAAGATATGTCAGATATATGGAGATATATGCGACTGAACATACCCCCAAAAAGATGTATTCTGCCTTCGCTGTTGAATTTGCGAGTCAGTTGCTTTCTTGATGCCAAAAGGATTGGATTATTTTCCTGAAATATAACACATCCACTTAAACTCTTCCAGTTTGCATCCAAGTAATAAGATTATGTCAAGTCTGAGATATTATCAAATGCTAAAGTAATATTCTTCTTACTCGTCTTTAGTCTTCTTAAGATATCTTAGGGTACATTTTCATCCTTTCCACACTTGATTAGTGGGTTTATTTAATTATAAATGGAATTAGATAATATAGGATGTTGCATAGGTAGGCTAAGATAGGCTATATCTGGCCTAGTCACCTAGTGTCCATTTCATATATGATCCTATTTGTTGTCTGAAAGTAATATTTTCATTAATTGGTTATTAGGATCAATCTGAAAGTCTTTAACCCTAGGTGTATTTGCACCTTTGCATTTTATCATATTAAATTTCATTAAAAACTTTTGAAATAAATTATTTAGCTTATTATAATTTTTTTTTTTTTTTTGTTAAGGTTGTCCCCAAAAATTCTCTAAGAATTCCAATATCTTTAGCATTAAATTTATTTTGAAGTAGTTTTACTAAACTATTTACCTCATTTGTTTTTTCTGTTAAGAGCATATCACTAACAGAAGTTGCTCTATGACCTTCTAAAGAAATAAATGTTTCTTCTTGGCAGGTGTTTCTTCTTGGTAGCTCTTGGTAAGAAAATGTGCTTTTTAAATGCCTATCATTCTTTGTTCTAAATGCCCACTTTGTATCTATTACCTTCACTCGCATTAGTAACACAGCCACTGTCCATTTTTTTACTCTACTCCAAGGCATGGATTTCCTTAATTACTTTTTGCCATCCATTGTCTAATTTTATAGCTTCATCATCATAGGCTCAGCTACAGAACACACAGTATGCCATGTACAGTTTATATTCAGTAAATTTTGAAAGTATTTGTATTTTTCCTTTTGGTCTTCCTGTATTTTCTTCTTCTTTTTCGGAGTCAAATCCAAAGAAATCAGCTATGAAGTTAATTAGAAATACTATGTTGTATTCTTATGACACTAATTTATCATCTTCTCTATGAGCTTCTTTCTATGGTTGTCTTGGGTTTCATCAACATCATTTGATTGAAGAATCATTGGTTTTATGAATTCCTAACTTATTCTCATCGATCATAACACAATTTTGTTGTTTGTAGGATACCAATCTTCCAACTTAACCCACCATCATAGATTTTGCTCTTCGTTCAAGTTTGCTTTCTCGAGATAGTTTGAGAACCAATGTGTTTGATCTGAACACTTTTAATTTTGAAAAATTTTTTCTGTACCATCTAAATGCAGGGGTTTGACCATTTAATGTCCTGTTTAATTCATAAACAGAGGTTCTTCCCATAGATTTCTCAGCAAGCCCGTATCTGGAAATAATTTAGTTTTGACTTTGTTTAGTAATGTTAAATTCATTCTTACTGACTTTGAATTTTGTTTTGTTGAATATGTCATAGAATACTCAATAATAATTCCCTTTTTATGACAAAACTTTTTAAATAGTTTGAGGAAAATTCTCCATCATTGTCAACCCTAATTCATTTTGTTTTATTTCCATGTTAGATTTTGACTAATTTGATAAAGTCTCTAAAAGTTTTAATAAAGATTCTGTTGTGTCTCACTTTTATTTTTCAGAAGGTACACCACCCTAAAATGGGAATAATCATCTATGAAAACTTGAACAACAACCTACATAATTCAAATTCAAATCTTAATAATATCATGTTCTTTTTTTGCAATAAAATGTATTTATTTTCAAAAGAGGTTAAAACAATGTCATTGTTGACAATTACTAAGACTGGAAAATTGAGGTGATTTAAAATTTTTACTTTAACACTCAAGAGAATGGTGACTGCTGATTAGATTTACCTTAGGAATTGCAGTAATCCAAAATGATATATTTGTGAAAAGAAAAATCACACCACATCAATCCGTATAACTCACTAGTATTGATATTTCTTTTTACTTTTTGCCCTATAATTCCACAATTTTTTCTGTCTCAAGTGTCATGCACTTTTTCTTCTAATTATTATTAAAATAAAAAAGAGTTGAAATAATACTATAACAATATATATATATNTATATATATATATATATACACACACACACACTTATATATTGCAATGTATAAATGAGTATAAATGATGTATGTAAATTAATTAAAATAAGGAAACAAACTAAATTATTTAATGTGTTCATTTATATACGTTTATTTGTCTCTACTTTCTCTGCCATCCTCAATTTCTATAATAATGACACCAAATTTCTTGTTTAATATTTTTTCTGCAAATCCTTGGATCAGGAAAAACGGAAGGAGGGGAGATTTAGACGAAGACTAAATTAAAAATTCTCATTAAAATTTAATATCTTTATTAGTGTCCCAAAATTATTTTTAAAAATGGTTCAAATAGAGAGCTTTTTGGCCATATATATTATTATTAAATGTTTTTTGTTGGGGTTTAGTCAAGGTAGATCCAAAAAATACAATTTAAAAAAATGTTAGATGATTTTTGTTTGGGCTCGGTCAAGGTAGATCCAAAAAAATAAAAAATTTAAAAAAATACATTTTTTTTCAAATTTGTATTTTTTTGGATCTACCTTGAACGAACCCCAACAAAAATCATCTAATAATAATATCTATGGTCAAAAAAACTCTGTAAGCCATTTTTAGGCTGTTGAAATACAATATCTTGAGAATAAAAAAACATAAAAAAGTAAATGATTTACATTATTATTACATAGAATTACCATAACGAAATGTAATGTATATCAAAAGTATGAATGTAGTAAACTATGTAGAAAAATTCAAAAAAACAAAATACAAAAAAAATATAATTCACCTACCTATCATGAAGGCAAGAGGGGACGTCATGCCCATAGGAGTTCCATTCATGAGTTCCAACAAGATTCAAACCCTACCTCTCAGTCATGAATATGGGATTCTGGTGGCAAGACATCCCCTCTTGCCTTCATGATAGGTTAGTTTGGTGAATTATTAAAATGGAGAGTTTTTTGACCATAGATATTAGATTATTTTAGTTGGGGTTCGGTTAAGGTAGATCCAAAAAAATACAAATTTAAAACAAGTGCATTTTTTAGTGTATGTTTTGGTGAATTATATTTTTTTTTGTACTTTGTTTTGGTATTTTTTTTTTAGTTTTTCTACATATTCTTCAAACTTTTGATAGTAAGTAATGCTGATACAACTCAGTAAAATAATTGAAATCAATAACTACACTTGTAAGTAAAATGTTTTGCTTCATATAATCTCTGCTGAAATCTTTGCTATCTATATCTGTTGTTTGAAGAAAAAGGATTTACTGTAAGTCAATGCTACATAACTTTATAGCTCTTTGGCACAGAAACAGGAGAAAAGAAAGAGGAGAGGAGAGGGCGAGTAGAGATTTATGCCAGAATTCTATAAAATATTAAAATAAGTTTACTATGAAGAGTTTTGGTTCATAATGATTTAGCTATTATTTTTAAACTTTTTTCCCTCGCATAATAAGTTGGATCTATTACTTGGTTGACTTTTTAAAGATTAAATAGTTTGGGGGAGGGAAGAGAGGTATTTGTTATTTTCAAATGATTGTTTATTACTTTTTAAATTAGTATTTGACTATTATAATTAAAAAATCCAGTGTTTTAGATTGGGTAAAAGCTGGTAAATATCTATTGACATTAGTATAGTTGCCATGTTAGAAAATTTATTCAAATTTGCTTGAATCTCTGAATATGGATGGGAGTTCTTGTTATAGTGAAAGATTCTTGTTCATGTTAGTTTTAAAATTGCACTTTAATGAAAAAAAAGATGTTTTTTATAGTGTGAGATTGAAAAGGTTATTTATTACTACTTTTTCTAAATAAAGCCTTTTTCTATAGGAACCATTGCTGGACTGGAGATTCAGAGGAGTTCCCGTCCAGCTGCTTTACCTGTCATAGACAGGTTATTTATTTAGCTCTCTATAATCTATATTTTTAGAAGTAGCTAATCTTTGTGCTTGTTCCCTGATTCATTAGGTCTATTTGACTGCACTGTCCTATTAGCTTTTAAACCATGTTCTTTATTTAATTACACTTGTTTCCAAGCAAATTAGTTATAGAATAAATAAAAGGAGTTTTCATGTATAAGAAAACAAATATGCATATAAATAAATATGTGTATATATATAAAATTTACACTTGTAATTATCAATGACATCCAAAATCATCAGATTCATTTCAACTCTATGTGCACGCATTCTTTTAATAGTTATTTATTCATTTATATGTTCAATAATAAGACTTCAAAAATAATTCCATATTAAATAATTGTGTATAATTTAAATATACATCTAAATATATTATAACAATTTTTTTATAGGTAATTAAACATAATCTATCCCATTTAACCAGTATGTTTGATTAATTTTGTTATCATTAAAGTTTTTGGTAGAATGTTCACAGTTTCACTCAGGTTTTCAAAACCAATTTTAACTAATATCTACTTTACTTGTCTTCTTACAATTTTTTTCCCCCTAATAAGCTTTAAGGCTTTACATCTTAATAATGTACTATGTGAGAATTGACAAAGATTACTAAATCCATTTTCTGACAAATAATCATATTTATTGCCTTTCCACAAATATTTGTTTTCTTGAACACAAAAATTTTCAGCTTATCAATGAATAACATTTTTGTCTTGGAGACAGACAGACATCTATTCTTGCCAAAACAAAATGAATATCTTTCTCTCGCCAAGGTAAAAGTGCCATTCCTCGCCTATCACTTGGTGAATGGACAAAACTGAAAATTTTGCGTGCAAAATAATAAATATTTGTGAAAAGGCAGTAAAAGTGATTGTTTCCCAGAAAAATATAATTAACCAAATAACCTGCACCATTCTTTCATAAGAACATTGTCTCTAGAAGAATGCATGTACAAAATTGTGTATTATACAATAAATGCAAGGGAATTGAATAAAAAAATCGTACTGTCTCAGCCGGAACTCGAACCATGAATCTCCTGTTTGCCGAGCTGGCGTGCTAACCATTTACACCACCGAAACTGTAAATGGTTAGCATGCCAGCCCAGCAAGCAGGGGATCTGTGGTTTGAGCCCCGGCTGAGACAGTAAGATTTTTTTTTTTTTTACAATTTTNGATCTTCTAATTACCCGGGCTGGCGTGCTTACCAATTACACCACCGAGACTAGCCAAATGATTTATTATATTTCCCGCATTCTACTGGGAGTTTTTTTTATTCTATTCCCTTGCATTTATTGTATAAAATTAATGTGGGATTAAATACCGCAACAAATGCAATATTTATAAAATTGTGTATTATGCTGATTAGTCTCAGATATTCTTATAAATCTCTTACCTTTAAATTTTTTATACTAAGGAATTCCAAGCTTGATATTTAAGTTGTTTTTTAAAACACTGAACATATATGGTGCAAAATATACTTTGCATAATTAATATGCTATAAAATTGATATGCAAGAAGAAAGAATCATATTAATAGTCTACTCTTATTGTTTAATAAGAATAAATTATACTAATTAAGTAAATAATAAATACATAAAAAGTGAATATTTAAAAAAATAGAATTTATTTTTTATATTCTGAGAAATAATGAATCTCTCTGTGAAAATCATTTGGTTTGTAAGGTCCATCCTTGATAAACTAATTTTAATCTTTGGACCCATTATTTAGCCATTATGCAGTGTGCTAACTTATCTTGTGTACGTATACAAAAATTAACAGCAGATTTGGGAAATGAATAAAATTAACTAGCTCCTGCATGAGTTGAATGATTTTTTTGGTGGCCTTAAAGCATGTTGTTTATAATGAAGTCTTTAAATTTACTATCACATGTTGTTTATTTATGCAGTAAAAAATACAGAGACAAAACTTAATTTACTTCATACTTAATAAGATTTTCTTTATTTCTAGCTATTCTTGGAGGTAGTGGTGGTGGGAAAAAGCCTCCTAATCCCCTCCAGAGAACAGGGCGACCTTGGGGAGGTTTAATAAATGATATAAAACGAAGATATCCCCACTATAAATCTGATATTCTTGAAGGACTGAATGGTCAGTGCTTCGCTGCTTCTATTTTTATGTACTTTGCTGCTGTGTCAGCAGCTATTACATTTGGGGGTCTTATGGGTAAGTGTTACAAGTTTGTAGTATAAAATTGCTGTTATTATTATTATTCAGCTCTTCCAATTCAAATTGTTAATTTTGTAGTGTTTATTGTATTTAATATAAATTAATTTTAAAACAAAATCTTAATGAAAGGTATGAAAGGGACAAAAAGTGGTATTCACTAATTGATTTGTTTTATGCATAGGATGTCATTTCAAGTATAATAGCTCTCCAATAATTATTACATAGTCCTACATACAGTTGAGCCTTTCCATTAAGTTAAGTTTATTTTTTTTGTTAAAATTAGAAAAATCACATGTAATCTATAAAATTAATAACACATTTAATCTAGAAATTAATAATATTAGACTCAATAAATATGGTTGTGAAGAATACCCAATGTGTCTAATAATGATTAGGTTCAAGTTGGGAGAGTGAGTTTGAAAGGAGGAAGATATATTTTGTGAAAATAAATGGCCTTTGCCGTCCATCTGTCATGACAAAAGGGCCAGGTACTCAAAGAGAGATTTTTTAATGCCCTATAAGAATTATGCAATGTTGGTTGAATACTTATAATCAATCACCCCTGGGTGTTTAGTTTTTTATTGATCAAAAAGAAAACTTGATCTGGATTACTTATTTTATGTATAATATTTTCCCATTATTTTGGAGGTAAATTTGTTGAAATTTTATGATGAGAGGATTTTCAAGAATTTGGTCTTGATAGTTAAGGAATTAAAAACTAATTTGTAAACAAAGAAGTTTTTATTTTAGCCAATGTTTTGGCCTGAACTTCAGGTCTTCATTATGTGTCACAGTCATGATGTAAACACTGTTAAACACTAGTCTCTCTCTCTCTCTCTCTCTCTCTCTCTCTCTCTCTCTCTCTCTCTCTCTCTCTCTCTCTCTATTCGCCCTGATGAAGGCCTGAAATTCAGGCTGATACTGTGGCTAAAATAAAAACTTTTTGGTTACAAATTAGTTTTTAATTCTTCAATTGTGTATAATTTAAATATACATCTAAATATATTATAACAATTTTTTTATAGGTAATTAAACATAATCTATCCCATTTAACCAGTATGTTTGATTAATTTTGTTATCATTAAAGTTTTTGGTAGAATGTTCACAGTTTCACTCAGGTTTTCAAAACCAATTTTAACTAATATCTACTTTACTTGTCTTCTTACAATTTTTTTCCCCCTAATAAGCTTTAAGGCTTTACATCTTAATAATGTACTATGTGAGAATTGACAAAGATTACTAAATCCATTTTCTGACAAATAATCATATTTATTGCCTTTCCACAAATATTTGTTTTCTTGAACACAAAAATTTTCAGCTTATCAATGAATAACATTTTTGTCTTGGAGACAGACAGACATCTATTCTTGCCAAAACAAAATGAATATCTTTCTCTCGCCAAGGTAAAAGTGCCATTCCTCGCCTATCACTTGGTGAATGGACAAAACTGAAAATTTTGCGTGCAAAATAATAAATATTTGTGAAAAGGCAGTAAAAGTGANACAAGATACTCTGTCTATCTTGAATATGTAGTTAAATTTACCACAGTGTTCAAAGTAAATACTATTTGTAAAATTAACAAAATCAAAGCATTTGTTTGAGAGCATTAATTAAGAAAATGGAACACAAGGTATGCAATTCTAAAATTCAAAAGCTTATTTTGATAACTAAGGTATAATTCATGATGGTAGAAACATTGTAACTAGTCAATGCTCTAAGCACATTGGCATTAAAGTATATTTTGTGAGGTCCCATAACGCTGATAAAAATATCGTAATCGTTATGAACTCAGAAAGCCAATGTATATTTTATGCTTATATCTATTAATAAGGGAAGCTTCTTAAAGACAAATTTTGATGTAAACTGCAGGTAACAGAATAATACTTTGGTTGGTGACATTTTAAATTTCTTAAATAAATGACTTCATAAGAGTGTCTTGTGTCAAAAATTATTAAATTAAATTTTAAAGTTTTACAATATCATTAAATTATAAAATTCAGAATTTATTTCAATAATTTGTTTTTATTCATATTATTTACTTACAGCTGGAAAAACAGGCAATCTAGTAGGGATAGCAGAAACTCTAATTTCAACAGCCCTTGGTGGTATAATCTTTGCATTGCTATCAGGTCAACCTTTGGTAGTTATTGGAACAACTGGGCCATTGCTTCTGTTTGATGAGAGCTTGTTCACGGTAAATGCTCCTTGTCTATATCAGTATTTTCTTTTAGGTGTAAGTTTAAGTAATTAGTTCCTCGCTATGGGAATTAAAATTGAAATTGTGAGCATTTCTATGAATGGGAGGAGAGGGCACTTATTAAAATTCCATGTTGCATGTTATTTTTTCAAATAGTGGGCAATTTTATAGACTAAATTTATGGGCCAATGAGCTTATTGTTGCTATGTGAAGTGTAAGTTTCTCTAAACTACCAATCAAATAATGAATCAGAATTGTAATTCATATTTGTGTGCGTGTGTGTGTGTGTATAAGGCATCTAGAAAGTAGGGCACACTTAAAATAATGTAACCCAATTTAAATTTGTGGCCCAATGATCTCACTCATTTTGATAAATATTAATTTCCAAGTGTATTGAATTTTATTAAATTAAAATTTGGGAAACAAATATTTATGTGTGCCTATAACTTAAAGTTCCTTAATTTTATGGTTCTTTGTTACGCTAATTAAATGAAAATCAATTTCTACTGGTTAATTCTGATTGTCCATAAACATTTTTTCTTTAATTTTCCTTTGTATTTTCTTAATCAGAACAGCAATTTTTTTATTAACACCAAAGGCAATGGATTTGTTCTAGTTTTGTCAGCAGAACGGGTTCAGCTATCTAGCCCTGCGGTTCTATATAGGAGTATGGCTGGCAGTGATAGCACTTCTCATCAGCTTTTTTGAAGGAAGTGTTTTTGTTAAACTATTTACAAGATTCACAGAAGAGATTTTTGCATCCTTGATATCATTGTTATACATCATTGAAAGCATTCAAAAAATTTGTAAGGTAATTTTTTTTTTTTTTTTTTTAATAACTTATGAGGAAATTTTATCAGTTTTACTATGCAGATAAGTAGCTCAGTGGTCTGGTGGTTAAGGTACTCTGACTCCTGAGTCAAAGGTCCCTGGTTCAATGTTCACATTGCGCAGGAAGGTTTTTCTTTATTTCTGTGCTTCAGTTGAGGAATCCTTTCCACAGGTACAGAGGGTACCATTATTCATTGAATGGGAAAAAAATCAGGCAGCCAGAATGATGTGCTGACCACACACCTTATCTATTGTGTTGTGAATAAAAACATGTATTTCTCCCTTGGGCCTTACATGGCTTGTTGTGGGAACTGTTTTTTTTTTTTTTTTTTTTTTTTAATATATGGCTCTATTTTTATTGAAACGTTTTTCACTTTATTCTTCTAGTAAAATTTGAACTTTTAATTTATGTTTGCAGTTTTAAATATTGCTCATGTGATTTTTTTAGCTACCTATTTACCTTAGCTAATAAGTATTTCTTAAACTAATTTACTCATAAACCGAATCCTTAATAAAAAAAACTCTGTTAGGAAATCAAGCTATTCAAGTTTCTATTATGGGACAATTTATATTCATGTAAAAAATTCACGATTTTTTTTCCTATCCTACTGAGGAGAAGCTAAAAATTTGGTCTGATAAAATTGTATGTGTGTTTATACACTTATATATATTTTTTTCTGTACATGTTCTCTGGGAAGCTTTAGCATCCCTAATTTTCAAAATAACTATATTTAGCTATATATA
>KZ807401.1:174248-185459 GCA_000696205.2 Oncopeltus fasciatus
GGCCCGGATAGCAGGAGATCCAGGTTCGAGTCCTGGCTGGGACAGTTAGATCTTTTATTTTGTTCCCTTGCACTAAAAATTGTTAAAATTTACATGGGATTAAATACCACAAAAAAAATATTTATAAAATTAATAATTATGTTTTAATAGTTCAAAATAATTCAAGATTGAAATAATTCAAGTTTTAATTTGTTTTACTTTGCTTTAATGATATTTGGTTTAATCCCTTTTATAGTTATACATCTTGACCTGAGTCATAGCTTAATCCATCATAATTATTGGTGATAAAAATAGCTTTAATTCAGTGCATTTTTTTTTATTCATTCACAAAACATTTTATTCATTTTATAGTTGTTGTTTCCCCCCCCCCCCTAATGGTTAAATATTTGTTTATGTCTTGTAAAGTATAAAATGACCATTCTTTACTGAGGTAATTTATACACTACTTAACTGGAGTAGAACAATAGCAAGATGATGACTAAAGACAATATTATTATCATTATTTTTCAGCTTATTGTCATGATTTTTTGTATACTAATTTTATTTCTCTTAAATCAGGAGGAGTATACTACAGAATGAAAGTATTTGGGAAGCTTCTTCTTCTGCAAATAACTCATACAATGTTAACTTGGTTTTTCCAACTACATCTTCACCTCAGTCTCCATCTAATGAGCCAAATACTGCTCTATTTTGCACTATTCTGTCTCTTGGTACATTTTTCATCGCCTACTACTTGAGAAATTTTAGGAATAGCAAGTTTCTTGGACGAAGTGTATGTATTTTTTTCTTTTAGATTTTTTTACTTTATAAAAGCTTTTTATTTATTTTGTATTTGACTTAATTTTTGTTAGCTTAATGTTGGTTTTTTAAAATAATGTCTTCTGTGCATTCATTGAAGTAATGTATACTGAAAACAGCAGAATACTATATACCATCAATGGCTACTCCATGGTTGACATCACGAAAAGGAATGTTAAAATATTGGCAATGGTTGCCAGAAACTTCTACTATCTTATGGCAGTTTCAGTAAGGGGTTAAAAATGCCAATTCCACTTATCCCGCTAAGAAGTGTTGGTTAATAAATAAGCAAGATTCAAGAGATAAAATAAGATTTAATACTCATAAAGATAACCTCCATGCTGAAAGGCACAACAGAGGAAGGAAAAGAAGAAAAATAAGCTCAGTACATTCTCATCTCATGATTCATACTATCTCAGGAAGTACAATAGGGTGGGAAACATATATGTTGCTATGCCTTCTATATTATTCAGTAAATTACAATTAAATTTTCAATAACCCCATAATTTTAAATTTTAAAACACAACTTTTGTGAAACAAAAAAATAATGTTAGACATGAATTCAATATTTTCAACATTAATTTGGTGCTTAAGGCTCAAGGGCTTTGTTAAGAAATGGTCTATATTTTAATCAGAAGCAATATACTCTAGAAAACATCATTATTTTAATATGCTCTCTAATAAAATGGTGTCTTACATGCATATGTTTAGATCTATCCTTTTTTTAAGAGTTTTTAACACCAACGTTTTCACAAAAGAGCTTAGTTGGTTCACTCATTACACTAAGATTGATTTCAAATATCAAATTCCTTACTCAAAGGTGCTCGCTCTTGAAGAGTACTCATATGAAATACTCCGCCTCATAGCTCAACAAAGTAACTGCTTGTTGCTTCTGCGTCCTGCTATTCCAAATAATTGCACCACTTTGGATTAAAAAGCAATTTTACTCACAGTATATATTCAAATTATCTTCTCCGTCTCTAAAAAAAAGTAATTTATAATCTACTGTACCTTTAATCTCAGTAATTGCTTCACGGCATTATTTTATAGTCATGATTTTCTGACAAAAACTACAACATTAAATAGCTACTTTACCCTGGATCCCATTGCGTAATTGAAAATTTGTTCATCTATTCCCTCCACAATCAAGTCAATTTCAAAGGACAGAGTGGAAAACAATTATTGAGTGTAGTAACAGCATCAGCAAGATTCCTAGTTTCATCCATTTTTTGCCTTCATAGAACAATACTGTCATAATTTCTAACAGAAGTTTTTTGTAGTGAAATTATTTATTTAAGTTATTAAAAAAAATGACTTTTGAAATTAGGAAATAAATTTAAAACATTTTTAAAATACGATTTTTATGAGCAAGGTTTTCTGACTTTGAGACAACAATGCTTTGTTAATGTGTATGTACATCCATACACGATTGATACAATTTCTCTGCAATTGAAAGAATGAATGCTCCATTGGGATGTAGCTAAAATAAGATAAGAATAAACTTTAAATCATTAAAATAGGTCCGAAAATAGTAAATAATCAATATTAATTTTAAAATAAAATCCATAACTTTGCCTTATAAGAGCTCGTTGCGTAGATATGCTAGGCTTTGTTTACGGACATGTCAACATTTCTTTTCTGTACGAGGTATGGGATTACTTATTCCTACTGATTTTAGCGCACATTGTTGAACTGTGTTCTAATGTCCAAGTGGGCAACACCATGATCCAAGTACATATATACCATTTAAAATGTACTAGGATAAGGAATCAAGATTTCCTGAAATAGGCGAGGAATAGGATTGGGGAAGGAAAGGGGAAAAATCAGCAGAAATCCGAGTCACTCTTGAGCAGCAAGAAAAGAGGCGGTCTGATGTAAGCCAGGACAGTTTTTCTGGCAGTTGGGTGCCATATACGTCGGCAGCCGGTGACGGAGGCACACTCTTACCGGGTATGCCGGGCACGTAGAGTGTGTAACAGTCCGAGTCATACGCCTGCTGTCGTAACTTCCTACCTCTCCNAATAAGTATAATTATAGTAAGTTTATTAAGCTTCACTGTTACTCATTACTTTCTTGGTTAAAAAAATTGCCAATCTTTCAAATTATAAAATGCTGATGTAGATTTGAAAAGTATATTTTTCTTGAAGTATTCTGTTTACTTATTAAACTCGGGCCATCTATTGCATTTATCCAGAAAACTCATTAATCAAATTAATTTTTGCGTGAATCCTGCTTTTGCTTTAAAAAAATCTCGGTTCTTATTATTACTTACTTATACAGAATATGATGAAATTAGGCCTCATTCTGAGCCATTTTCAGTCCTAACATTTAACCTTGTAATTTCTTTAATTTAATAGGGGAGCCAAAAGTAAACCCCTTTTTTTTTTCTTTTTTTATTATTTTTCAATAACCTAACCTCAAAGACTGCTAATAATTAAGATAGTAAAACGAGGCTTTAAGCTATTAAATCAGAATTGTAATCAATTCTACAAATTCACTACTATTTTAATTCCTAAAGAAGTACATGTGACCATTGCTACAACCATAAAATTAATTTTATGGCCACCAGTGACAGAGATTTTAGGTCTTCACTATTTTAGAAAGTTTTCAAGTTTACTTCACAAAATTTTGTTCTTATCCATAGATACAAGAATCAAGTTTCAAAAGTGAATAATAATTTGAATTGAATAGATCTAACTCCTGATTTCATGGCTTCCTAATCTGCTTTGAGTTCTTACTAATTATCAGTTTTATAGATCTTCAGAGATCTCAGATATTTTGCTGTGAAAGTATAATGAATATACAGTATTTCATGAAGAATAATTTTGTGCTCAACTTATATTTGTTCTGTGTTCCAAAATCACTTTGATTATCTCTCTTGATATTGTTAGAAGGATATCACATAATTGTCTGTGGATTTGTATGTTTATGTGTGTATTTGTAAAACTTAAAAATTGTATAATTTATTAAACTTGAAATTCTAGTATACCTAACAGAAATGAGTTTCCCTCTTTTTGATGAATTTATATAAATCCGTTTGTATATTTTCCAACCCTTTTCTTAGATTCTACACCTGAATAAAATTAGTATCAATTTTGAATAATATAATCAATTTTACTAATTCCTTTTGGTTAAGTCTTGTGTATAAATTAAACAAGCAAAAAAAAAAAACTTTAAAGTACGTATTATTATTATAGAATTTAAGTCTAATTTCTTCCACTTAATTATATTTAATTTTAGAATTATTTCAATGCTTAGAGTGGGTTTTATTTCTGTATGTTAATCATAAAACATTTGGCAGTACCCCTATTTTTAAGTTTGTATTGTTTTCTTGCTTTTTAGGCAAGACGGGCTCTTGGTGATTTTGGAGTACCCATAGCTATTATCGTTATGGTTCTTCTAGACTATGTCACTCCAGGGACCTACACTGAAAAGTTGAGTGTCCCTGAAGGTTTGAGCCCTACAAAGCCTGATGAGAGAGGTTGGATTATCTCTCCCACAGGTCTTCCTGTTTGGGCTATGTTTGCTGCCGTCGTCCCTGCAATGCTTGTGTATATACTCCTTTTCATGGAAACTCATATTTCTGAGTAGGTTCTTGTATTTCATATTGATGACTTCTGGAGGTCTTCTTGTACTATTTTTTTTTTTTAATTGATTTTAGACAATTATATTTGAAAGTTTTATTTATATTCCTCATATGATGGGTGGTTTAATTTGTCACTGGGTGATGGACAAATAATCTAAAATGCATTACTACACCATTATTTCTAAAAATGTTATTCATGTTTTATCCCTCATATTTCAAGTTACTAGATTATATATTCACTTAAATTTTCTTCTCTATTTTTCAAATAAATCTAATTACAACATGTAATACTGGTAAAAGAAAAACAACTAAAAACTTGAAAATATTTTTAAAGTCTATACATAATTATAATTTATTAGACAATTACTGAAGTTACTGATTTAATACATAATATATTATACTTTTTTTTTCTTTTTTTTTTACTTTGCCATTGATTATCCATCTTATATTCACCATCTTAAAATCATATAGAAAAGATCCTTGTTTTATAGGGAATTATGAATTTCTTATACACTTAATCTTAATTACTTGTATTTACAAAACTTTGTTTACAATAAGAAAATCCTTTGTCAGGGAAAAGTTCAGGGAAATCAGCTGATGACTGAATATTAAATCAATGTCTTATGCCTGTGTAATAATAATTTATTAAAGGTCTAAATTTTCTTTTTAATTCAGCTATAATGCTAAATTCTTTATTAGTTTAAGTTTTAGGTTTTTAATTAGCAATCTTCATGTAAATTTTTTATGAGATAGATCATCCTACCATCAAATTGAAGACCTATCAAATTGCTTAATGATGTGCTTTAACTATTTTTATTATATAATTTTATTATATGATAGATCATCCTACCATCAAATTGAAGACCTATCAAATTGCTTAATGATGTGCTTTAACTATTTATATTATATAATTTTATTATATCCGTGGGAATAGAAGAGAAGAGGTAATACTGACCCGTATGCGGATAGGTCACACGAACCTTACTCATATACACCTAATTAACAAAGATCTGCCGCCTAAGTGTAATACCTGCCNACAATAAATGTTATCTTGTCAGTTTATTTATATTTTATAATATTAGATTTTTTAAGTCAAATAATATATTTCCAGATTAATCATTGATAAAAAAGAAAGAAAATTGAAGAAAGGATCAGGTTTCCATGTGGATATTGTAATAATATGTCTTCTAAATGTTGGATGTGGACTTATAGGAGCTCCATACATTTGTGCTGCAACAGTCCGCTCTGTCACTCATGTCTCAGCTCTCACAGTTATGTCTCGAACCCATGCACCTGGTGATAAACCTCATATTATTGAAGTAAAAGGTTGGTACATTACACTTTCAAAGGGTTACAATTTAAATAATTATCTTGAAGTTGAATATAGGTTGGGAGCGTGGTTGCTTCTATGCTGGTACCATATTGCGAGTTCGAGTCTTACCTGTGCAGGCATTTAGTTAAGAAAACAATAATTCGGGGCCTGATGGATACTTGGCTCTCCTATATGCAATTTACTGTAAATTCTAGAATGTATAAGAAGGGTTCAGTGCCCACCTCTCCCTCCCTGGTCAACCTAGAACCTCAGTGTAAATTAACTTTTCTCTCCATTGTCCATTTGAGCCTTATATCAAATCAGTTTCTAAATCTTATTGATGTTCATTTTTCTCATTATATTTTCACCCCTTAGAATAAAGTTTTTATTTTGTCTCCTGCAGTGGTTGATAAAATCACTGGTGGCGCTTCCTCCACATTCACTGGGAAGTAGACTGAGGCTACAAAGACCTCTTAGCCCTCTTCCCCTGAGGACACTTCTATTGGTACTGCTACCACTTTCTAGTATCTAACTATGAACTCTGAATCAACACGACTTATTCTTTTTTAACTAATGCTGAAACCTTGTTTTATCTTCTCTGTGTCTTACTTGCTTTTAACCAAACACCCAGGTTTCTTGGATAGGCATTAAACCTAAGTTTCCTGAGGTAAACCTTCTAGGTCACATGAAATGCTTTTAGCTTAGTAGAAATTTTCATGAATAATTTAAATACTATTTTTTTATACTATTATGGGGAAAGTTTGTTGAGGTTGTTTTATGTATAGATTTTTTGCATAATTATGCTGATTTTAGTCACATTAGAGCAATTCAACTGTCACTCTTTACTATCACTTCATTGTTTTTGGAAACTACTTCTTATTCCCATCAGATAAAACTTTGTCAAAAGCAATGTGCTCTGCTTGAGTGTTCTAACTCCAGGATTTGAGACTATACTTCCTCTGGGTGATCTCAAGTTCTTTCCTAAAAACCAAGAAGACTGCTCATCTAGTAATTCACTTCTGCTGCTGTTGGTGTATACTTTATATGGTTAATCTTCAACGCTTGATGGTTCGTATGTGCCTGATAACATCAGGTTGGGGCCAACATTTATCTATGGTTTTTCCTTTTTTAAATGCATATATCTCCTAGTCTTAGTATCATCATGGAACTTATAGCTCTTTCAAACTTTAAAAGAATTGGATAAATGCCTGCAAGCATAGCAGTTGCCGCATATGAAATAATCCTGAGGACAATGTTTAGACATGCTTAATTTTAGTCTGACTAGCCTTCTTCACCATTACTTTGGGCTGTATTGGAACTGCATAAGTAAGTATTAGCTCAATAACTCCATCCTCAGTGCTTCACTAATGATTCCCCTACAATTTTTAGTAGAGTGAGAAGCTAGTGCATTAACTTGTAACTTATGAAATATAGATAGTCCATTTTATCTTAAATCAGATATTACCCCTAGTCATTTCATTTCCTTCAGCAGTTCAATCTTACTCCCTTCTTTGTACAATTTTATGTTCTAGAGTTCTCATTTTTTTCTAATTGGCAGAGCCTTCAACTGTCATTTAGTCCAAAGCCTTGTCATATAAAACACTTTGTAACATATTCCTTGTAGTTCAGTTACTTATTAGGTTAAGTAATGAAATAATAGTCATTTGAAAATTTAACTTCCATTTATTTGGGTAAGGAGAGTGAGAGAAGTGAATGAAACATCATAACCCAATAACCAAATGCTGAACGAAATCTGGGAGGGCACCTTCTTGTATTTATCATTAAGCTCAGCTTAGTGTTTGTTGACAGAGCAGCTTTCTTATCTGAAAAATGGGATTTAGAAGTGAGGAAAATATTCACAGAGAACTAGAATTTTCGAGTTGGTGCAGTATTGGCAGCCACCAAGCAGCATCACTAAACACCTTGGATCCCAATTAAGGCCCTTTTCCGCTTCTTGTGTTAATTAAATTTTGTCTTTCAAATCTATTGTTTTTTAAGGAAGATAAATCTTTTTGTCCCTCATTTAGGACATTATACTTTACTAGATGGTACAGTATAAACTAGTCTAGTCGGAACATTATTAGCTTCTTGAGATATTTTCCTGACAGTGGTAAGAGACAGATGGGTCAAAACTTATTTAAACCGCTTGTATTTTCATTCCCTTGTCTATATGTTAAAATATTATGATTTATCTTCTTAAGAGCTTCATCTTTGAGGGTTATCTTGAGGAAAAATATCCCTGTAAATATATGAGTAAGAATTAATTTATATAAATCTTAAGTTGTGAAGACTACTATTATTTTTACCATAATACCGCACCTGAATAACCACTAAATTTATTTCACTTCTATTCACCAGCTCCAATAAATTAATTGTGACTTTCCTTAATCTTTGTTCATTTATTTAAAATCATTTTATTTTCCAAACGGAGCAATTTTTTTTTTTTTTTTTTGTTACCGTAGATATTATTATTAGATGTTTTTTTGTTTGGGTTCGGTCAAGGTAGATCCAAAAAAATACAAATTTAAAAAATGTGTATTTTTTAAATTATCTGCCAACTTTTTGGCTTACATTGTAAGCCATCTTCAGGGATGTTGAAATACAATGTCATAAGAATAAAAATAAAAATAAAATATGAAATGATTAACTATAATATAATATAGAATTGCCATAACTAAATGTAATGTGACATCAAAAGTATGAATGTAGTAAACTATGTAGAAAAATTAAAAATGTAAAAACAAACTACTAAATAAATTAATTAACCACACCTACCATGAAGGTGAGAGAGGAAAGGTCCTGTCCCTGAGATCACATTCCTGACTGAGAGGAAAGGTTTTGAAAATTTAGAGGGATTTTTTTTTTTTTTTGATGAGAAGGACACCGTGGGTGGTAGAAGGGTGGGGGGTAAGAGGCGGTAAGTACAGAGGGAGAGCAGCCTGCTTCAAAAGGTGCAATAAAAAGAAAAAGAAAAAAGTAGGGCATTATTGCGGATAATTAACATTACGAACTAGGAAAAATGTTTGACAGGTATATTTTGAAGGAGGGCTAATGGTTTTTCAGAATGTAGAAAATGTTTGAATAAGTTGAAGAAATTCGTTCTATGTCCGTTCTGTTGTTAACTGGAATGTGTTGTAAGTTAATGTGAACGATTTCAGATAAAAGGTGTTTGTGTTCATAGGGTTCAGGGGAAAGAATTGTATTGTTCTTCATTAAGAACCATGGCAATTAGGAGTGGAACTGGAATTTCATAAACAACATTGGTTCTGTTAGGAAGGGGGATGGGGTCTTTAAGGATGGTGTAAATGAATTTTAGTTTGTTGTTAGTGGTAAAAGCAAGCTTAAGATTAGGAAAAGTATTTCTGAGGGATTTCTTAATATTTTCTGAAAGTTTTAGAATATATGAGAGAGAACGGAAAATGAGGTCATTATTTTGGGAGAGGGGCATAGTTTGAGAAGTGGAAATAAAGAATTCCTTCACAAGTTTTTTAATGGTGTGAGTAAGAAAAGCATTAGAGAGGAGGGTGTCAGTTACTCATTTAATATTTTTGCTATCGAATGTTTTGTCAGAGAGTGTGAGTGAACTGTCGATAAGGTTTTAAGCACATTTATTTTTTTATGATGAGGGTGAGATGAGTTAAAGGGGAGAAGATGACCTGAGTAAGTGTGCTTGGTGTATCAATCAGTGGAGATAGAGCCATTGGTGTTACGGATAATAAGGGTGTCAAGGAAGAGGAGTTGATAGTCAGACTCAATTTCAATAGTAAATTTGAGACGAGGATGATAAGAGTTAAATGCAGTAAGGATCTGGGTGATTTTTTCTGTATTGAGAATGAGGAACAGGTCATCAACATATTTTTTATGGAAGAAAATGCTGTTATGAAAGGGTGGAAGGATAGAGTCTAGGAGGTCATTAAGGGTGATGTTTGAAATGTTGGGAGCAAAGTTATTTCCTATAACAAATTTTAGTGCAAGGGAACAGAATAAAACATCTAACTGTCCCAGCCAGGACACGAACCTGGATCTCCTGTTATCTGGGCCAGTGCATTTTCCATTTAGGCTAACGAGACAAGTCCGATAAGTTATTAAATTCCCCTCACTAGTGTCGAGAGTCTAACCTCCGAGGCAGACACATATATTGACTTATGCTCGGAGGAGCTGACATTGTCAAGCTGTTTAAATGACTCTCATTATTTACTTTTAAATTTTAATTTTATAAATATTATTTTTTTGTGGTATTTAATCCCACATAAATTTCAACAATTTTTAGTGCAAGGGAACAGAATAAAAAATCTAAATGTCCTGGCTGGGGGAAGAGGGGGAAGTATAACATTTTAACAGGAAATTAAGATTTTTATTTTGTCTTTTGAAAAAAATTTTAATATTGTGTTTTCACCAATATTTTTTTAATAGAGCAACGTGTGAGTGCTCTTCTAGTGAGCACTCTTGTGGGCCTCTCAGTTCTTATGGCTGGTCTTCTGAGGCTCGTTCCCATGTCTGTTCTGTATGGTGTCTTTCTCTACATGGGTATTGCATCAATCGATGGCATACAATTCTTCGATAGATTGCGACTATTCTTTATGCCTGTGAAACACCATCCTCAGGCTGCTTATGTTCGAAGGGTAAGATATGAAAATGATTAATTCTATATATTTTAATTTTTCATTTTTGTAGTTATGGTATCTAAATTCATTTAATATCCTTCAATTATCTATTGGTATTATTAAAAGTAATGAAATCAATTACTCTTCTTAATTTTTAAAAAATTGACTTATTTTTTAACAGTTGACTTAGATCATCAAATAGATTTAGAATTGTAAAATTCAAATCATTAAAAATATAAAACTTTTAGTCTATAGACAATGTTACTTAAGAGATTCATTGATCATGATCACAATATGATTTTATTACTTTTTTTTCTTTTCGAGAAAATAAATATATATTTTAGCAAGGTATAAAAATAGGAACCCTCACCCAAGGCAAGAGCCTATTACCAGCTCTCTTTTGTTATGATATTCATTTTAACTGTTTAAAATTCAATTTAACCATTCAATTATTCGGTTTTTGTAATCTCCAATGATGGAAATTCAGCAAATATTCCAAGCAAGATTAGAAAACAATTGATTATTGCTATTAAAAAGAATTAAATATAAGAATCAGTAATGGTTCCCCTAAGTTATTGGTAGTATCAGTCTATTGGTACCTTTGGGTGCTCTAGAGATTAATGAGATCCCTCATCTATTTGACATTAATTTCATGAACAGCATTGAAATAGACTGTAATAGTCAAAATAATATCTTACCAGTTAGGTAAGTCCTCTGGAGGTTAAGCAATAGGCTAGCAAGAAATATATGCCGTGTCCTTGGCTAGAGCATTAATTTTATTTTCTCAAAGATGATATAATTATACTATATTTCTTAACACATGTATCTTTTTAATACGGCTGGATATAAAATTAACTTTATTTTAAGCCTAGAAATAGGAAATCATTACTTTACGTCAAATACTTTATATA
>KZ807401.1:185473-220209 GCA_000696205.2 Oncopeltus fasciatus
TATGGGTTAAAATAATAATTCAGAGCATTTATGTTTAATCTTCTTATTTATTAACACTTTCTGCAGGTTATAGAATAATTTAAAATAAATCATCATCAAGTGCCAGATTTAAAAAAAAAAAAAACTTTTTTGCTAAGGTTAGCTTAACTAATTGAAATTCATATTGAAATAAGTTTGTTTGTAAAGTTCAATTGCTGGAATAACTGTTTTGTTCTACCAAGATAACAAAATTATCCCTCAATAATGTCATACATTGAACAAAATTGATGAATGAAATTGATTCTCAGAATCATTAAACTATGATACTGAATTCTACATTTTTTATCAATATAATTTTATTGCAGGTATTTTAAGTATTTTATAATTAAAAATTGGTATGTACTTTAAATATGAAAAAAAATTAATGTAAAAAATTGAGTAATAGAAAATGGAAATCAGGACAAAAAAAGTATAAAAAGCACAAAATTATACTCATATTCCCTTTTTTGTCCCTGACTGTAGAAATCAGATGGAAACTGACTGAGAAAAACATAAGGAGGGAGGGTATTCTTTCATAACTCGATGTGCATGTAGACTGCAGTTTATTAAAGTATGAAGAATAATGAAAACAGAAGGAATATATGAGAAACTAGGACTTGCAGTTGGGATCCTTTTATTCTGAGCCAAAAAGAGAACTTGTAATTAGACTATGTGAAGAAAGCCATACTACATCTGACTTTTCAGAAAGTCGAATATCTAGAATATGGACATGAATGTGAATGATTAAATAGCCAGAAGAAAGTTAACAATCCATATCGTGACTGATAAAATATCTAAAATCAATCAAATAGAAGTCTTTCAAGCACTGGGATTTTTTTTTTTTCAGTAAAATTATTTATTTTAGCTCTAGACTGATAAATCAGTATAATTTGCTTATTTGATTTATGCTTTTATTGATTTTTCTTCTTATTTTCATTCACAGCTTTTAATTTATTTTTAGTCCATTTTTGGGGAAAATATAATTTTCTGCCAATAATTTTTTTTCATAATTTGCCAATGAAAAAGGTCGTAGTTTACTTGCTAATTTAGCTAATTTAAAAATAGATTGCCTATCTAGACTGTTAATTTTAGAGTCAGATACTCTGAAGAAGGACTAGAGGATAAAAAATAGATAATATAATAATAGATAATGGTATCCATACAGCATACTTAAGACCTCCTGAGCTCCATTTCAAAATTTCGAAAGTTGTGGTAAGGTAGACCATCAATTCTAGGACATACTGTACCAAAGTACCAATATTGGTGCTTAAAGCGAGTATTGGAAACTATTTTATAAAACATACTGTATAAAAGATGGTAATGTAAATTAATACAAAAAAAAATATTACCACACATATTTAGGAAGTAGCTTAACAGAATACCAATTTAAGTATTTCTTAAGAGATTGAACACAGAACTTCTTCGTCTTCTTGATCTTGATTTTATTTTTGATAAGTAGATTTTTACTTTTACTTATTTTTATTATTAGTTATTTGGTAGTAATTTTGTATTATTTTATCTGTGAAACTATTTATCATGTTATATTAATAATGTTTTTTTAATTACAGGTCCCCACCCTCAAAATGTACTTATTCACCATTATTCAATTATTGTGTCTTGTTACACTTTGGGTTGTGAAATCTTCACAGATTTCTCTCACATTTCCATTCTTTTTAATGCTCATGGTTCCCTTAAGAGCCCAACTTCGATTTTTATTTTCACCATTGGAATTAAGAGCTGTAAGTATAGTCACAATTGATAGTCCTAAAAATAATTTTAGTATTTAAAGCATAAGCTTTACTTATTAATATTTAAATGCTTTATTGTAAGAAAAAATTTGAACCTTTAACATTTAAATTTTGGCTCTGATTCTCCTAAGCAATATGTTGTTGTGTAAAGCTGACAGTTATGATAATATAAGAGGCTTGAAGAATGCTGAAGAGAACATAAGAAGAATGAGTTGATCTATTTTTTTATGGATCAGATTTCCTACAACTCTTTTCTCAATTTAGTTATTGCTTATATTTTCTCCTAGCTAGTTGTTGAATAAATTTGTATCAAGTGAAATGGAGATTCTTTAGCCCTTTAGGAATTACTAATTGGTATGACCACTTCTTTTGCTTAGGAGGAGCTGATCACTGCAAAATGTTCTGAAATACACAAAATTATAATGACTGTACTACCATCTTAAAGTAAGATGAAGTAAATGGAATAAATGTGTTTCAATATAATTATAATGACAAAATATTAATGCCGAAGAAGAGAACTTATCTGGCTAGACCTGGAGGACTCTTTGCACTTTTAAATCAAACTAAGCAATCAGTGTAATACTCACAAATACTTCTTCTCTGCTTGACCATGTAGTAAAGTTTCTTCCTACCAAGCATTCGCACTTCATGTGATGGGTTTTGCAGGCCTGAAAGTAGAATGTAAAGGTTGCTAATTTTATTAAATACTGGTTTTAGTTGTGCTATTTAATCCTATGTTAATTGTATACAAGAAATGCAAGGGAATAGAATTTAAAAAATTTTACTACCTCAGCCAGGACTCGAACTTGGGTCTCATGCTTTCTGGGCTGTTATGCTAACCATTACACCACAGAGACTAGCTAGATAATTTCTGCTATTCCCGGCACTTTACTCCGAGTCTAAACCCCCAAGTAAGACAAATATATCGTCTTATGCTCGAAGGAGCTAACATTGTCAGCTATTTGTTAGACTCTCATTTTTTTTTCCTTTATTTTTCTTTTTTTAAATACTGATTTTAGTTGTGGTATTTAATCCCACATTAATTTTATACAAGAAATGCAAGGGAATATAATAAAAAAAATTTTACTTTAAACCCTAAAGAAGCTGTCATATGATGTGGGAAAGCTTGGCGAGAAGAAACTTTGCTACATGGTCAAGCTGGAAGAAGTTTATTTATGGATATTCTTGGAGACCGTGGAAGCCTATGTGAAAATCTGTGTAATATGCCTAACTAAACATTTTTCTTCTAATCATTACATTACATTACATCTAACTCATGTATTTTCTTTTTTTTTTGTATTTCATAAAAAATTGTTTATTTATTTTAACACCAAGTAAAACAATCCCCCCCCCCCATTTTATTTTTTACGTATAATAATGGACCTTTGGTGTTCTTTGCAGACAAATTTCTTACAACTATGATGGCTTATGCGGCATAGTTCCTTAGGCAGAAGTTACACTTTAAATTTTCCATTTGTGATTGAATGGATTTGGTTTTTCCAGTTCCACATCTGAAACTTCTTCTGGGCCTTTTTAAAAAGTAGCCTTTTAAATACTATAGCATACTTATAGATTCTAGATTACTTTTGTTGCCCCATTCAAAATCCATAGAAAAAGAAAAGGATGATAAGAAAAATTCTGTTGCTTAGGAGCTGTGCAAACTTAGCGAATTACTCAGTATGGTAGTGGATTAAAATTTTTATTTGAATTTTTCACATAATCCCCCATACTAAAATTATTTTAAGAATAAGCTTAAATAATGAAACTGAATATTTTGATGCTAATACGAAAAAACTTTTATACTTACATTAATTTCATGTAATGCCCCACATCTATTCATCTGATTTTCCACAATAACAATTTCAGTCTATTATTATATAAAAATTTTTTTATTAAAAATCCCTAATTTTATTTAGAAGAAAATCAGCTAAAAACAGTATCTAGATCATAAAATCATTATTTAAGGTACAGTTAAATTATCACTCTTTAGTTGCTCAATTTTGCAGTGTAACTTGTAAAATATTTCTTTTATGAATAAACTAATCTGTGTTGTGATTCTAAATTAGAACTTTAAAAGATTAGATAACTTTTGTGAGGAGGTTTGGAATCCAATTTGAGAATATGAAAATACTCGGGAAAGAAATAAAGAGAAGACCAAATCAAGCCCATCAGAAATGTAAAAAGTTGGTATGGCAGGATACTAACTAATGATATACAAAGGAAATGAAGCAATTTTCTGAGGAAACAAATGTAGACAAGCTACCAAGGAAAACTATTTCTCAAGAATGTCTAGAAGTGTTAAAATAGTATGTTGAACTTTCAATCTTGAGGTTAAAAACAGTTGAAGCAAGAGGAAGTGGTTTCATTCTTAGTGTCCAATTCTGGCTGTTTTGTTTGAATCACCTACTTCGATCACTTGTGTTGTTGACAGTAAGGAGTAAAGTGAAAGATTTGACCAACTCATGATGAATCATTGTTTTTTAATCCCACTAAACACTTAGCTTCACTTTCCTTGGCATAAATCCAGGTTTTTACTCAATTAGCATCACCTTCCTTGGCACAAATCCTGGCTTTACTCAATTTATGAAGCTTCTCTTGATTTTGACTGCAAAGGGTTTTGTATATATCATATGTAATCCATGTTTCATTATTTATAATTAATCATTTCAAAAATGGCTTAATATTATTTAGTTTCAGAAGTGACTATTGTGGAACCCTATTACTGAGCTACGTTTGACATCCATTTACATGAATGGCTCAAAACTGTTTTATAGTCAATGATTATTTTCTGAGCAACATAAAAAAATGAAATGTGTATGTCTGCCATGATCTTTTGAAAAATTTTTAAGAATTTTTCAACAATTGACTGGCCTGACCCCTCGGTCAAATAATTTTGAACCTCTTAATAACTTAAATAAAATTATTAGAGCAAAAACTAACTAACTAATTCTAGCACTGGTGTTTACTTAAACACTTACTACCATAGCTTTCAATTGTGTTGCATTTTTACTTTCGAAAGTAAAAAGTAAAAAATGACAAAAATCACCTTTAAGATTCTCCACTGTCAAAAGAAATAGCAATATCTTTTGGCTGAGTAGATGAATAAAATAACTTTTAGAAATAAAATGTTCTCTGATTACATTTCAAATGGTTCATAATATGTATTCACTGAGTAACGATTAAAGAAATAATGAAAATTAAAGCATAATCAATCTTTCTCATTTTTTAAAAGAATAATTGTAATTATTTATTTTATTTTAAATTTCACAAATCTTTCTCCAACTTTTGCAGCTGGACAGTGATGAACCTGATGTTGATAATGGAGAAGAAGAGCCTGACTTCTATGCTGAAGCACTTCTTCCTGGATAAGCTTTTCTATCCTCACTTATTCGTCATAGTATTAAAGTTTCTACTAGATTTTCTACTAAATTTGTATTTATTTTCAATAAGACTTATGTTTTATATTAAAACTATAATGAGAACTTTAAGGTCTTTAGGAGAAAAAAAAGAATGTTTGTTGGAACAAAATACAAGGAAATATTTTTAGTTTGGTCAAATAGTTAAATAACCTAATGTAAGGCAATATGCTATTAATTTTTTTTTTTTTTTACTATTTCAACTAAAAGTTTCTCGGTGAAATATTTAGTTTTTATTTAGTATTTTTTTTTTTTTTTTTTTTTTTAAACATTGATCACTACTCTCAGTGATTCTTATGGTGCTATGCCAGAATGGTCTTGAATGTCTTAGTTACATTTTTTGAAAATGTAAATTCCTTATTTTATAAGGTTTGTCCACACTTTTTCCTTGTGTGAAAGTCTATTTGTATAATTTTTTTTTTTTTTTTTTGTCAGTATTTGAAGGTTTTCAATAATAGAAAATTACGAAAATTGTCTCGTATAAGTCCAATTTATGGTTACACTAAAGAGGAAAATATCTGAATTTGAACAATGACCGAATTTTGTTTTTTACACTTGCTAAAATGATGATTACGATACCTTTAAAAACTTATAATTAAAAAGAAATATTTAGTTCTATTGATAATAGGTTTAACATATGTCACACATGTATGTAAGAAAACAAGTATAATAACAACTGAAGAGGTTAATATTCTCACACATACACACATAAATATATATATATAATATGATTATTCAATTTTAATCTATTATTCACAGAACTCTAAAACTTGTCATAGAGATTTTAGATTTAATGATCTTGGGTGGAAATAAAAATAATTTTCCTACGAACTTAAAAAACTTTGTTTCCCTTCAAAATTTGAATTTTTAAAAAATTTCGATAGTTTTGTTCAAGCACACGCAAACCGGTGATTGACCATGGATCTCAGATCTCCTACCACGATTTCCAAAACCGTCCCCGCGTATTGGAACAGCCACCAAGGTGTCAAATTCTATGATGTGGTTACAGGGGACATATTAACAAATTGTTCCATTATCACATCAAACATACAATAAAGATTTTGAAGAATATAAACTTTGAACGTAAATATATATTATAAATGTCATCTGTAATTTTTCACAAAAGGAATTTCCATTATTTTCCAATATTATAATTTTCCGTTTATCTTTGTATTAGACTTTTTTCATATACAAATAAATAATACGCTCGGTGAATATTTAGATCGTTTTTTGCTGATTAATGCTATGGACCTTAAAAGAGAAAATTTTATATAGTGTTTTTCAATTTCGATTAGTAAAAAAAACTGTGATGCCCCTTTACAAAACAAATATTAACTCATTTTCCATATACATTACTATTAGCGCTATACTTAAAAAAACAAAAAAAAACAGTATATAATTTAAAAATAGCGTCAATAATTTAATCAAATTGAAATCAACATGTAAATAGAAAATATGAATTGATAATAAGCATCTTAAAAAACTATACTAATACTTTTTTTTTACACACAAACAAGAATAAATAAAATGATAATATATTATCAAATAAATAATTTTAAACATAAACAACTATAATAAATTGTNAATGAAAAGGTAATATTTTTACCATTCTGAGATTTTAATATTTGGGGTTTATATGTAATTTTCTTTTCTTAAGCAATTCACTTCTTATTTCCATTATCCTTATCCTATTTAATTTTTTTTATTTAGTCTATGTTACTAAATAAATGAGCATGTATTTAAATCTTCTATTTTTGTCAAATTATTGTTAGTCATATTTTTTTATAAAAAGAATTTCATTGAGTATATTTTAATAAATTAGAGAAATTAAAATAAACTTATTCTTTAGTCTTTGTGCCAATCTGTTTGTTGGTTGATATTTTGTAAGTTTAACATTGTTGTCTATAAAATAAATATATTACAAATAAGTAGAAAAGCAAGCTGTGATTTTCAAAAGTACTTAAAATTGTTATTAATCAATAACTTTCATCTTTAGTATGCATGCCTTGTAAATTTTATACGTTTGAGGACGGGTACTTAGACTTTTAAAATGTCTCTAGAATAATATGTACTTTTATGAAAACTATGAAATAATGTTTTTATTCCTGTCAATTTAAAGAATAACTTATATCTAGTTAATTTGCATGTACCTAGAAAAATTAAAATAACAATATGTTTAAAGTCTTCAGTCAAGTGTGATAGAAGTGAATTATAAGTTCACTTATTTAATTTTAACATAAATTATTCTTTGAATAAATCTTTTTGTTAATGATTGCTTTTGTTTTTTTTTGTTTTTTTTTTTTAGTTCTTCCTAATTTATCCATTTTAATAACGGATAGAATTCCAAGTTTTCTATTTTCTTTCTAGCCTCTAACTGACAAGGTTCAACAAATCTTTTATCGAACTTATCAATTTTCGAACATGATATTTTTTCTTCAGTCATCTTGTATTGGATATTTTTGAAAAAAAAATTATTTTAATATTTGAATAATAAAAACTATAAAGCCCCCTCAAAATTGTACATTTTACCTTCAAAACACAAAGAATCCAAAAATAGAAAAAATATCTTTGTGCCATACATACATTTTCTTGAAAAATGGTGTGACAATGTTGGACAACTTTGACATTTAAGTCCTTTTTGTTTCAAGGGTGTGACTAATTTATGTAAGTTTGGTGCATTAATGATAATAAGAAACTATGGGTTAAAAGTAATGGCCATACCAGTTCACCTGTTTACTCAAGATTTGTTCAAATTATATGAACCCACTCAGCTTTACGTATTTTGTTTCTTAATTTTCTCCATATCCACAGCAAGCTTCCATAAACCCTAATCCATATGCCAAATCCCTGTGGTCAGACTTAATCCTTATAACCCACCACGACGACTAAATGGAAGATGGCCTCGCAACCTCTTGGGCCTTGACGCCTAAATTTACTGGAAGTAGGATCAATGGGCCCCTTCTCCCTGCAAACGGCAAAGTGGCAATATATATAAAGATTTATAAAAAAAATTACATACATACATAACATTTTTCTGTAAATTAATGATTTTTCTTGGAGACTACAAGACTCAAAGCATATTAATAGACATGTGCTTGCTGTTTTATTTGACTTCATAACTAACCCAACTGTAGTATATCAATATTGAGAACCGAAAGTACTGAATTGATTTTTTTTTAAATTTAAGGATAATATTTATCTCAGATTGTAAGATACTTTATTGGACAAGATGTTGATCAAAATAGTTGAATTAAGAATAATTAAAATAAGTACAATTTGAGACAGCTGCATCTATCAAACTTGGGCTGGTGTCTAGTACTTTTTTTTTATTTATAACCTTTATTTGCATATTACATTCTGTTAAAAATGAATAAAAACATTTTGTAATTCGATTACAATGAATAATAGAAAAAAAAATTACATTAATGGAAGTCACATGAGGAGAGAAGGTAACCAGTGACATGACTCAAATTATTTACAGACTATGTCCTTAGGAGGTCGCAGGGCCATATTCGTTTAAGCCGATGGGGAGGGTTGTAGGGGTTGGAGTTGGAAGACAAGGTCTGTGCTAGTTGGTTAGGATGGAATGGCAGTTTACTGTGGAAAAGGCTGAAGCAAACGGAATTTGAATGTAGTAAAGAAATATTGTTAATTTTCACAATTTCACGGAAGTCTTTTTTCTGCAGTTGGAAATTAACTTGAACGCATTTTGCTTCATTGATTTTTATTCTCCGTTTGCCACACCATTGTTGATTTTTTCGAGGTGATCTTGAAGGTTTTTAGAAGCAGTTTTAGGATCTGGATCGGAGGATAGAATAGATTTGTCGTCCGCAAATAGTGCTAAGAGGGTACTTGGATAGATAGGGATGTCAGCAGTGTACAGGATGAATAGGATAAGTCCAAGCACACTACCTTGAGGAACTCCCGCTTCCACTTGGTAGAAATCGGAGTCATCTAATCCTTGCCGAACTCTAAAGAAACAGTTGGATAAGTAAGACTTAAGGATAAGGTAAGTATTATTAGGAAGCATGGATTTCAGTTTGAACAGGATACCATTGTGCCAGACTGTACCAAATGCTTGGGAAACATCCAAAAAAAGCTCCTGGGCAGTACTCTTTGCGCTCAAGGGAAGAGGAAATGTAGTCTATGACATGAAACACCTGCTGGACAGTAGAATGCTTGCGTTGGAAGCCAAACTCATGATTTGGGAGGATATTGTAGGGTTCAATGGAAGGCATCATTCGTTTTAACAGAATTTTTTCGAATACCTTAGAAAGTGACGGAAGGAGACTTATAGGACGGTAGGATGTAGGATTATGTAGTGGTTTTCCAGGTTTGGGAAATAATACTATGTCGGAATATTTCTAGAGGAGTGGGAAGTGTGTAGTTCGGAGTATACAATTATAGACGTAGGTAAGGAATACAATTGCCTTCTTGGGAAGATTACGGGTGATTAAATTATCAGACGAGAGATTATATACTTGACCTCGGAAGGGGTTACTGCCTTGAGTGGTAAATACATAGGTAATGGCATGTCCAGAGACTCCTCAGTCTCCATGGTATTGGACAGGTCTAAGGGGTCTAAATGAGGAGTAAATGTTTGCTTAAGGTGCTGGGCAAACATTTCGGCCTTGTCCTTGTCAGAAGAATCCATTCACCATCTCCTCGGCGCAAGGGAGTAGAAGCTTCATGACTCTTAAGGATTCTGCGAGTAGCAATCCAGAGTGGTTTGTCTCCTGCTGAGAGGGAAGACAGATGGGCATTAAAAGCCTCATTTCGTAAAGCACCTAATTTTTGCTTTATGAGCCTAGAAAGATGATTAAAGTCTTTGCGATCTGTGATATTTTTGGAACAACGCCCTTGAGCGGCGTTTCGCTATTATGAGCTTTTTAAGCGAATCTGGGAGTAGCTTTTGGGACTCGTGGTTGACGAGTAGGCAGGGTCCGCTGTTTCAGCTCCTTGTACACCTGACAGCCCTTGTAGTTGGAAGGGTGATATTTTTGGCACGGCGCACATGTAGCTGGGATGTTGCGAGATTTTGGGCAGCACGTACTGATGTGAGCGCCTCCACATTTGACACACCGTGGAGAGTATTCACAGTAGGCTTTTTTTTTCCTGCAGTCATGCAGGAGCAGCATACACTAACCAGATTTCCCATGTTTCATTAAAGATTAGTACCTTATCAATTTTAAGTGCAAGGGAACAGAATAAAAAAATTATTTAATAACTTATCAGACTTGTCTCGGTAGCGTAAATGGAAACGCACCGGCCCGGAAAGCAGAAGATCCCGTTTTGAGTCCTGGTTAGATTAGGGACAGTTAGATTTTTATTCTGTTCCCTTGCACTAAAAATTGTTAAAATTTACGTGGGATAAAATACAACAACAAAAATTATATTTATAAAATTAAAATTCAAAAGTGAATATCGAGAGTCATTTAAACAGCTTGACAATGTCAGCTCCTCCGAGTATAAGACGATATATTCGTCTGCCTCGGAGGTTAGACTCTCGACACTGTGGGATTAAATACCACAAAAAAAATGAATATCTTATTTTTCTTCTGGTGCTGACTCCTTTATTGGAGGTTAGGGACCACTAACTCTTCTCTATCCTCTGTTTTCCTTATGAGGGCCTCGAGTGTTAAGTCAGTACATTTTCTGATATTTCTCAGCCAAGAAAGATTTTTTCTTCCTAAGCCAGGATTTTCCCCTTTATGATGAGTTGTGGAATTCCATATTTATTGTTTCTAAGAACGTGACCTAGATATAAAGTTTGTTTTACCTTTACTTCAAGCTGCAATTTCCTTTCCTTGTTTACTCTTCATAGTACCTCGTAGTTTGTAACTCTGTCAGTCCACAGTATTTCAAGTATCCTGCAGTATATCCACATCTCAAAAGCCTCTATTCTTTTCATAGCTATCGTTATAAGTGTCCATTTTTCGACACCAAATAAAATAATTGGCTAAATTTAGCACTTGGCTATTCTAACTCTTAGGTCAACATGGAGTTGTGGATCAAACAGTAGTCCTCTCAGTTGCACAACACTATTTCTGCCCTGTTCTATTCTGGCCGTTATTTATTTATCAGGGTACATTTTGCTGTCTCTCCAAGACCAAGGTATTTCTATCGATTAATTTGTTCAAGCATTTTACTGTCTGCAGTTATAGGAAGGGTTACATTGTAAGTTGCAACTTTAAGTAAGTAAAGTTGGAGCTTTTCTTAACTGCCTTTGTTTTTGTTTTTTTGGAGTTTACCTTCATTCTGAATTTTTTGCTGGTCATATTTCCAGCAGCAATAATGTATAGGAGTCCTGCATCTGTATCAGCAATTAGTATGGTGTCGTCATCATGTCATCTTCACCCTGTCAGTAATACTTTCAGATGCCTTCTTAAATATTAGTGCTGAGTAGAAATTAAACAATGTAGGAGACAGTACACAACCTTGCCTAACTCCTTTATGGATCCTAATGTTTCTTGATGTTGATTTGCGCTGACTGGTTTCTATGAAGATTGTTCATGGATTTGTTGTTGTTCACGTAGGCTTCGACGGTCGTCAGATGTTTTTACCGTTTCTTCTTCCGGGTTGGACCGTGTCAAGTTGTTGATAGTTGCCGAGCTTTCGCACATCATGTGATGGCTTCTTCAGGGCTGAATAGAGAATGTGAGCTGTAAAAGAGAGATTATATACCACCTGGTGTATAAAACATGGTATTTATATACCACCTGGATTTTTTAATCTCTCTTTTACAGCTCTCATTCTCTATTCAGCCCTGAAGAAGCCATCACATGATGTGCGAAAGCTCGGCAACTATCAACAACTTGACACGGTCCAACCCGGAAGAAGAAACGGTAAATACATGTTCATGGATTGTTCAAGCTTAAACCAAGTGTTCATCACTACCACATTATGTTCCTGGCAGAATTCTAACAGTCTTTAACTTTTCTCGTTTCTTTCTCCCAAACCAAATCTTACAACCAATTTTTGAAATTCTCCTTTACCCATCTTTCTGTTAAAATCTCCCATTATTAAATTTATGTCTTGCTTTTTTATTAGTTTTAAGAGAGATTCTAATTCACTGTACCACTTTTGAAATTCTTCGTTTGGTTTATCAGCATTGGGTGCATAAATTTGTATAATGTTGATATTAGGGAGGGAGCCAACAAATATGCAGCAGGATGCCAACTCCATTTCGGTGTTCTGGTTCATTGTTGCCGAAATAGAAAAAAGGTTTTCCTGCTAATTTGAGACTACTGGAGCCTGGCCATCTAGTTTCTGATACTCCCAGTTTCATTCTGTTCATTTCATGACATAGATTAGCAAGCTTTCCTGTCTCGTTGACTCCTAACATTCCAGGTTGCGATTCTGAGCCTGGTGTTAATAGTCTTGAATTTAAATTTGTTCCTCCCAGGGATTCTTAGAACCATTCAAGGTGTGCCGAGGACTAGAGCCCGATTAATTTTTTGTATCTGGCATAGTGATATTCACGGGATGATAATGGGGTGGTTTACGGGACACGGGGTCCTAGCCCATTGCAGTGTGGAGGCCAGTAAAACTGATTTCCACACGGGAAAGATTAATATAGATAATATTAAATTACTAATTTCTTTCTTAAAGCTGGAAAAAGTAATAAGAGTAAAAGGTTAATCATTATACCCATCTCTATTCTTTTTGGGAAGGAAGATTGGATGAAGTGGTCAAGATTTAAAGCTACATTCTTAAATATCCTCTTCAATAAGTCTTTAGTAGCGGTGTAACCAGTGATCAGAACACACCTGTATATAGCGCTTCGTCTTTCCAACTATAATATACGAGTTGTGGGAAGAACTGAGATCTCAAACTCTACATACACTTGCAGTGAAGTGTCAGTGACATGTGAGTGCAGTTTCAGCTCGAATCGTCACGAGGATCACAACAGTGTATAAAGCGAACTACTTTTGTAGCTCTTATCCTTAGCACTGGGGAAGACAGGGGAAGACCTGCCCGGCCCCCAACTCGCCGCGCTAGGCTCTGATAGCCTCCCTTATCACTCAGCCTGCTGGGTAGGAGGCTCCGTTCGAGAATCTTAACCCAATGTTACAGGTTCAAGACTCGGCCACTCTACTTCTCCTTTTTTCTTTTTTTTTTTTTTCTCTCCTTTCTAAATTAATGCATAAACTATGGGAGGCAATAATTATATTCAGGTGATTGCTAGTGGAGGGCGAAAAGGGAAGCGTCGTGGTGCACCGATGACCCCTTCTAAAGATAAGAGGCGGCATTCCGCCAGTAGCACTCCCTTGGAGAAAGACCTACTACAAACACGCCCCAGCACCTCTCAAGGAGTGACCCCCCCACCAACGAAATGACAGATAGGAATGAAAACCTATCACCCTTTACAACAGTAAACCCTTTTCAGCCTTTTCAAAACATTACTGGAGAGGAAATGGAAACCACCACCCAACGTATACACCGACCATCTCCCATTTTTGTCAGAAACGTACAAAACTTTCGCCTAATGTGCACTCAACTGATACTAAAATAATGCCAGATAGCCCGGACACCTACAGAGGTATAGTGAGCTCTAAAAGAGACAAACGCCCAGCATCACAATATCTAATGATTTCCAATCCTTGCTACACTCCTTTTTCTCGAAATTTCGTGCCTTCATCACTCCTCTCCTAAACCTACGGTCAGCGGTAGTCTGTAATATGACTTCCTCATCTGGCAGTAAATGAAATCCTCCTCTCCTAGACTATTTTCTGTCCTCCTCTGGAATGCTAACGGCATTCAAACACATACAAACGAACTCAAACTAACTCTAGAAGACAAACGAACTCTGATATATCCTAAAAATGTTCGTTTGGCAACAAGAGTTGTAACCTTGGTCTCAAATAAGTGTATCCTTTCGTTTTGTTGTACGTAGGTTCTCTATATGACCATATGAAGTGCAGTGAACAGTCTTCCTCAGTGACACTGTATTTGTGTGAGTCATGTTTTCAGTGTTGAGGATTTCCTCCACACATAAATTTTTTTTTCAAAATTAAAGTTTAAATAATATATAAATAGATTAAATAATATCTATAATAAAAATAAGCTAATATTGAAAACGGGGTTAATAGTGCCAAGTAATATAAATTACATATATTATANTATATATATATATATATATATATATATATATATATATATATATATATATATATATATATATATATATATATATATATATATATATATATATATATATATATATATATATATATATATATATATATATATATATATATATATATATATATATATATATATATATATATATATATATATATATATATATATATATATATATATATATATATATATATATATATATATATATATATATATATATATATATATATATATAACGAAATAATTTACATGGATTTAGTTTTCCTTCATTCAATTTTCGAATTATACGTCAATTGAATATTTTTTAATTTTTTGAGGGAGGGTAGAGATTTTGATTTTATAATTCAAAATATAGATATTATGTGTGAAAGCTTATGTTTTCTAAAGGACCTGGTTCTCCTGCTAGGGAATTTTAGTTATTAAAATTTTGGTACATAAGAAAAATAGTTTTCGTTTTTTTTTCTATGGAAACATTTTAAATTAATTTTTTCGAATAATTAATTTAAAAATAAATTTAATTTTCCTTTTTTTAAATCAAATTTATATAATTTAAATTAAATTGCATTGAATAATAGAATTTCAATCGTTGATTACAAAATATAATGTTTGGATATTTCATAAACTTAAATGGATCTAGGTATCACTGTTTTGAGAAGTGCTTGTTTCAATTCTCTCTCCCTCTTTTCTCGGCTGTTCTTGGAATGAGGAAGTTGAACTAGATTTTTAGATAACGTATATTGAGGTAAACTAGTTGATTTTGTTCAGTATTCGCTAACATAAAAGATGTAATATGATAGTGATCGGTCAGTGAGTAAAACGTTTCTTAAACTTTTCTAAATCCAAAAAAAAAATTGTCGCATGTCTTTTTGAACAATATTTTATCAATGTCGCCCATCTTTATAAGCAGTCTAAATTTGGTTTTTATGTCTCAGTAATGATCAAGAACCATTTAGTTTTCTAAAAGAACCTGTTACTAATATTTAAATTATTCATAAATATCTAAAAATCAATTTTTGGATAAAGGCCGTCAAAAAAGTATTTTAATTTGTTTTAAAATAACTATATATAATATTTATGTTGTAGCTATTAATTTTTTCTTTTATCTGTGAGTTTTTATATGTTTTAATACATCAATCATCTAATTGAGTAAGGCAAATTCAGAAAATTTAATATTTTAATACAATTCATGTAATATTAGAGTGATCAGTGCTCTGACCTATAAGCCACAGGAGCCTAGTATTCCTCTCTCTCCCGTTTTACTGATTTACAAAAAGAAAAGAAAAAACCTGAATATTGTATCTCCTATTTATATAACTTGAGTTTCAGGATTGAAAATAACCCTTTTATAATGATAACTTGTGTATATTGCATATTTGATGAGTTTCTTATTAAGCCTGATACTGTTTCCTCACATAAAAGAACTCAGTTGTTTTTGTTTTTTTTGTAGATGTCTATTCTGTTAATTAATCTTGGTTTTTAATGGACGATATTACATAATGTCACTTTTATTTAATAAGTATTGGGAGTTAGATTGTAAACTGTAAAACAATATGATTTATTTTTAAATATTCTAGTTTGTTGTGAAGTTTGGAAGAAAATTAATGAGTTGCTGAAATAAAATGACCTGTTGTTCCTAATCATTTTAATAAAAGGGTAAGAAGTAAATACAATACAGTACTGAAGTGATAGCTTGTCCACCTATATGGGTTCTAGAATAAATTCTGCGCTATTCAAAATCACTTTCTTATTGTAATGATTTATTCTTAATAATTCAAATTCACATTAAATATAATGTGTAGCCCTTAAAGATATTAAATTAGTGATCATTTAGGATTAGTAGTCTCAATCTTGTCTTAATATTTACTCTAAGAACATTAAAAATTGTACTATGGTAATATCTTCAGTTCTGTATTAGTCACATACTTTTTTTTTCTTCTAATTACTTTTACCATGTATTTAGTAATTGCAATAAAGGTAAAATTTGAGGTATTCTCTAGTTGGTAAAATCCAGGTTCTAATTAAATCTATAGAAATAATCCTTGTAGAAATATTAACTCACAGTTAATATTAAAATTTAAGATTTTAAATAATAAAATTCAGTATATTAGTTTTCATTTTATTATATTAGAAAAGGTTGTCAATAATTTTGAAGAAAAAAAAAATCAGTTTCATATCAAGTGGACACAAAAACTTTCATTAAATTGCAGAAAAACAGTTCCTTCAAAAGGCAAATAAATTATTTTCTCGCTAACGCTCATAGAGAACTTAATTTTTCAGTGAATCGGGTAGGAATCAGCAGCTTGCAACCCAAGTCGACCTCTTGACTTTTTTTTTCACCTCTCTGATCATTAGTTAGTATATGTACATATATATTCCTACATCTATTGGTTAGCATCAATAAATAAGATAATTCTAATTAATTTTTTCAACAAACCATTTTTGTGTATGACTCCTGTAAGCTAACTAATTTTAACCAAGACAGTTTTGAAGAAAAATCATCAAACTCTCGCATAACATTATCAAAAATGTAAAATTGCTATTTGTTGTAATTTAATCAATGAAAGCATATATATTTATTTCAGCATAATTTTTTTCATTTAGGTACATACTTAACCAAACAATCGTGAGGGGGGGAGGGAAGAATGTAGAAAGCGTTATCAGATGTAAATCTTATTTGTTGTGTGTTTTCTATAAATCAGTGAAGTCTCATTGTTGGCAGGGGTTAATGTGAAATCTGGCCCTCGATTAAAAAATTTATAAAGATTTAGAGCCTATAATTTCCATTTATTCTCCATACAACTCACGATGTAGCTATACAATAATTATTTTAAAAAAAAATTTATTCTATGTATTAGCATATCTGTTAGGTAGAGGTTTAACTCTACATATTCTTCTATGTAGGATATAGAGCATGCATAACTGTATATATATATTTATTAACAGTTTTAATTAGCTATGATTTTACAGATGACATTTGTATTAAACCAAATGAATACTATATTTCAAATATATTCTGTTAATTAGCGGAGTCGCAGTAATAGAAGTGAGGTATTGCTGAAACCTAACCCTGGAATAAAATTGTTTTAAGACTATTGTAACTGTAATTTTTATTAAAAAACAATATAGCATATTAATCAACTTCAAATACAAATATTCATAAAATGCTAATGAATGTGCCTATTGTATGCAGTTCCCGTGTGAGACTTATATTCTTCTAATTAACAGATTAGGCGTTTATGGAATTTTGAAGGACTGCTTATAAACTCAATGCAATATGCACTAATCTTGTGTTTTATTTAATGTAGAATATTTTGCATCTTTGTTTTTTTACCATCAAATATCTTTGATTTTTGAAATAGAAAATTTGTTTATAGCACTTGGTTTTTAAAATATGAAGCGCAAAGCTAGCAACAGATCATTTGATCTCTTCATTCGATCATCTTGGGAGAAAAGTGATGGGAAAGGAAATTTTGATGATTTCAAAAAAATTTGTGAAGTCAAGTGGCAAGAAATGACTGACAAAGAAAAGGAAGAGTATAATAAGGAGGAAAGTTGCTTAGAAAATAACACTAGCCCCAAAAAAAGGACAAAAAAGGTAAGATATTCTGATTATGTATGCCTATAATACTGAGGGTTCCTTATACAGATCTATATTTCTGGTCCTTTTTTAGCATAAGAATTAGTTACATAAAAAAAAAAATCATTAGTTTCGATACAATCTAATTCTTAAACAATTAATTAGAGGGAATAAAATAAAAAATCTATCTGTCTCAGCCAGGACTCGAACCTGGATATCCTGCTTGCCGGACCGGTATGCTATCCATTGCACCACTCGGTTGAGCTAGATAACTTATTAAATTCCCACCACAATAGCGAGAGCCTAACCCATGAGAAAGACGAATACATCGTCTTAAACCCGAAGGAGCTTACATTGTCAAGCTATTTGTCGACTCTAGTCATTTACTTTTTTAATTTTTCTTTATAAATATTTATTTGGTTGTGGTTTATTATCCCACATAAATTTGAAACAATTAATGAGAGGGAATAGAATCAAATTCTTATATTTTTATGAATTTGTTGATTTAAATAAGATTGATGTCACCTTGTCAATCAGAGTTAGGGCTACTGCATTTCAATCACTTAGTTTAATAAATGAAAATCTACTTTAGTATTTTTTTCTGAATACTTGTTATTAAATGGTAGCATTATATTTTAATAGAATCTTCGACTATGCAATATTTTAGTTTGCAGTTATCAATTACTATTTATCTCTGAAAACTCACTTATTACAGTTTTAACACTGACTCTTAGTTCAATATAAATTTGACTGATGATGTCACTCTTGAAATTTTGTTTGTTATTTGGACAAAGTTTACAAAGACAGAATTACATTCAGGGTGTGAGTGTTTAGTACTGTGAAATGAATAAATAAGAACTTACCTCAATATTTCAGTTTAAAAAAAGGAATTGTACTTTAGTTAGGGTCAGGACTGAGGGTAATGATCAACTTCTAGGTTATTACACAATCATTTTATTATATATAAGGGAATTTGGACTTTTAATAATATTTACTGTGTTTGTCACAGATAAAAGCAGTATCTTAAATTGCCTTGGGTTACAGAATAATAGTAGTACACCGAAATCAGGAGTTGTTTCTAATATTAACTTGTGAACTTCTACTTTTAAGTTCCTATGTCTTTTAGAACTTCTTTTTATTTTTAATATTATTTTTTATAATTAATGATGTACTTTTAATTAATATTCTTCTATGTAGGATATAGAGCATGCATAACTGTATATATATATTTATTAACAGTTTTAATTAGCTATGATTTTACAGATGACATTTGTATTAAACCAAATGAATACTATATTTCAAATATATTCTGTTAATTAGCGGAGTCGCAGTAATAGAAGTGAGGTATTGCTGAAACCTAACCCTGGAATAAAATTGTTTTAAGACTATTGTAACTGTAATTTTTATTAAAAAACAATATAGCATATTAATCAACTTCAAATACAAATATTCATAAAATGCTAATGAATGTGCCTATTGTATGCAGTTCCCGTGTGAGACTTATATTCTTCTAATTAACAGATTAGGCGTTTATGGAATTTTGAAGGACTGCTTATAAACTCAATGCAATATGCACTAATCTTGTGTTTTATTTAATGTAGAATATTTTGCATCTTTGTTTTTTTACCATCAAATATCTTTGATTTTTGAAATAGAAAATTTGTTTATAGCACTTGGTTTTTAAAATATGAAGCGCAAAGCNTAAATGTATTATGTTTTCAATTTTTTTTATCATTATATTTCTTTTGTAAAATTATTTACTAAATAAAACATAATTTTTTATACCATCTCTTCTCTTTCTCCTTTTGATTATGAGATAGCTATACAATGAAATGAGAATTAATTGTATTGCCTGAAGAATAAACTAGTCTTTTAACTTTGACATTATTCATTAAATTAAATTCTTATTTATCTATTAGATTGACAATCCTTTTGTATTTAATTCATTATTTAATCATTTAGTGGCATAATGTTTTTCTTAATTTTACTGAAAATGAATTAAAATTTCTAGAGTGTTTCTTCTTGGATTTCATAACGTCTTTATATAGAAATATGGCATTCCAATTGGATATAAAATGCTCTTTTAAATTATTGCTCTTTCCCTTGAAAAAAAAAAAAAAAAGTGTCATACAGAAGCTGTATAAACTAAGCAAATGTACCATATTTTAATTAAAGTTGAACTTAGATAAGAGATTGATCCTTCAAGCCAAAAAGGTTAATGGGAATAAATTTTAATTCATAAAACTTCAAAGTTTTACATGTTTCATTGAAGGAGAACTTTCATTAGAGTAAGTGACTAATTTTATACTACAAGTTAAAAGGGTCTTCCCTTCAAGCTGGTGCTAAAGTTGTTTAATACTGAATAGTGGAGGAAGTGGTTCCCAACAGTTACATTAACAGTTAAGTTAAATTTTTAAATATTTTTAAAATGTGTCTTTAATAAAAATGTTAAAGGACATAAGTGTTACAAAACTAAGTATTCAACTTCTAGTGTTCTATGAAAACCTTCCCTAACAGCTTTTATTCAAGCCTTTAACTACTTTTTAAGATTTATTCATATCAGTTCTCACTGAAGACTATCTATCTATCTATGATACAAATCACACATAATTTCTTTAAATTTGAATTCTGAACTGCTCCTGACCTAAACATGAAAAAGGACCCACACATATAAACAGGTAAAAATAGATATAACTTTTAAATGAGACATTTATTGTTTTCTTTAAAAAAAAAGGGGGTCAAACTTGAATTTACCTAGCTGTAACATGTTTTCTAAAATTGAATGGTCAATTACAGGTTAGTGTATTTAGTGTTTACACCAAAGGGTTAATTATAAAAGTTAAAGTAAGGGACATTTTATCTCTGAAAATTTCCTTTACAATTTATTAAATATACAACAATGACTTCTCAAGGAAGTACATTCTATACACTAGATGAAAAAAACATAATGAACAAATATTCTGTTCAAAAATTTCAAATAAAAACGCATAATAAGGGTCTTAGAGAGTTATTTCGTTCCAATCTTTAATTGCCAACTTTTCTCTCCCCCTATTTTTCTCTGTGGCATGAATATCAAATTAACTTCATATTTATATTTATGATAATTGGTTTACTAGAGAAATCTGCTTAATTCTCTTAACTCCTATATGATGGTCTTTTATTTTATTATGGTATCCAATCCAAAGCATCATTAAAAAAATATGAATAACTTTAATATCCCCCCCCCCCCAATACTCATTATTTGTAATATCAAACAATTGACTCAGCTTACTATCAAGCCATACATTTCTTCTTTAAAGTTAAGTTACATAAAATCATCTAATAAATTACTACTAGTTTATTTGTGATAAAACCAAATAAAAACATTTTTAAAAAAATGTTTTTTGTTACCATTAAAAATTAATTTAATAAAAGTCATTCTTTTAGTTAGAATTTCTTGATTTTATCAATAAAAAGTTGTAAGAGATGGAGATAAGATAGTGAGGAAAGGTTCTTTCCTTAGTTCAAAGGTCAAATCAAGTCAACTAATTCATATTAATCTAGTGTTAAAGTGAATTAGAGCTTTGAGGGGGACATTATCCATAAAGAAAATAATAGAGTTTAAAGGGTTTTAATTATTGTATTTTAACTTTTTTGTTAATCTAACTTAAATGGCTAGCCCCTTATTAAAACAGCTGAAAAATACTTTAAGTCCTAAATCTCCTCTAATAAAAATTAAATCTCCTATTAATGCCTATTTCTCAAGAAAAAAATTATCAGTACAAACATCTACCCACACAATTAATCAAGTTAAAAAAAATCTATTCACCGGCGATAAGTCTCCTTCTCCAATTGTAGTTCCTAAAGTAAAACATATTTTAACACTAGAACCCAATATTAATAGCCTCATGGAGAGTGGTATTGATGAGAGAAATGTCTATGTACTTGGAAAAGGTTCGTTTGGAACTGTGATCTTAAGTAGGCTTAAAGGTAGGTTATTGTTTATTTTTTTCAAGCTGTATTTATTTTATATTCATTGAGTGAGATTGTAATAAATGTAAGATTCCATGATAATACCTTTAAAGAACAATTTTGAATTTTAGTTATTTTTTACAATAAGCATGTTTTCTGTTAATTAAAACCAATAAGTGATACTAATAGAAGAGGTTGCTTTAATTTAAGAAAATTCATATTTTAGGCTTATCTATTTATTATTAATATATTATACTAAATATTAATAGCTTGCAAAATAATACAATTTAAGAAAACCTGCATATGACGCTAAAATAATGAAATTTAATGATTTGCCAAAATTAGTCCTATATTTAAGCAAATGCTGTCAAATAATGCCCAAGTACTCATATTGGTAGCATTTTTTCTTTAAATATTTGTCCAACTCTATGAGATGAAAAAAATATAGCCTCCCATAATTATATACATTTTTAATTGCTTGAAATCAAGAGTAAAAAAAATAAAAGTAATTTCATTTAGCAAATCATTGGATAAGTTTTTAGATGGTTGAAATTGTGTTAAAGAGAATGATTTGAGGGAGTGGGGGGTAAGAGAAAAACAAAATTAATTTCTCCCTTACTATTTGTTTTATTAATAACAGTATTAATAATAATATTGTATGGGATGTTAATAAGTTTAAACTTGGAGAGAGAAATAATTCAGAAATTATTAATCCTTGGTTATTTTAAATTTAAAAGTTTTCTAAGAATGTGATATATAATTGTATAATAAATCTTTTATTTTCTAGTCCATTTTATATATATATACACACACACACACTCACACATATATATTAACTGTTTTAATTAGCTAGGCATGGTTCCAAAAGTTGTACATAACCAAGTATTACAATTTTTTAATTGAAGAGTAATTAACAACCGGCTGGTAACAAAATTTAGTGGTAGCTAAGATAATTATGATGCTAAACAAGTGAAGAAAATTCAGAAAGATTTTTAGTAAGTTATATGTAACAATAAGATTAAATAAGAAAAAAATATTTTTACACACACACTCAAAACACATTTATACCCACATCCTTTCACTCATAATAAATGCAGGATAAAATTATTTAATAAACAACAATAATACAGCTATAGATTAAAATAACTATAATATAGCATTACTTAATCAATTTATGCGCACATCTATTTACAATCGAATCACTGATTATTTCTGCTCTATTGATTTTTTTCCTTATACTTTTTGGGCCAGATCTGTTTTTCTGATGGTGTTTAAAATTCATTTTACTGTGGATTTGTTGTTTCCTTAACTCCTTGTTAAGTTTTTTGTAATACCTTCTGTTGTGAAGTAATTCTGGTACACAGGGCAATCCTCGATGACATGCTGGACTGTTAGGTGAACGTGACAAGATTACTCTTAGTGAACTCACATGTGAACTGTGAATGTTTTTGACCATTTTTCATTTATTTCACCCACCTTTGAAAACCTCCACCAGTCAGCAATTATATTGAAGCAAACAATTTTTTAAGGTCTTCTGGTTCAAAAATATTTAGGGGAAGTTTGTTGATACCGCCTCGCCATCTTGTCTGCCCTTTGTTGCCAGGAATTCTAATGTGTGAAGGAAGCCAGAGAAAGTTGCTAGTTTTCCTTGCAAGGTTATAGTTTTGTGGAAGTGTGCAATTTTTAATGTCAGGGGAGCTGGTTTGTTGAAGTTTTTTATTATTTTTAACTTTAATGAGAGTCAGTTCATATTAGGAACTTGTTTTCAGTGGAGTTCTGCAGTGTGAGTTTAGGCTATTGAGGAGAGCTTATTTTTTCATAGTGTTGCTATTGCAAACTACTGCCGTGCCGATGTTGCATTCAAACTTCAAGCCATCTGTATAAATTACTTGCCTATTAGCATATGAGATGATTATTTCATTTGGTTTATGGCATATTTCATTTTGGGGGCAAGTTTTCTTTATTGGCTTGAGACTTAGATCAATCATCAGTACTGTATGTGTCAATAGTGGTTTGCCGACATAAATATATTTAAGATTTACAGAGATAGTTACTTTCTTCTGGTGTATACCTCGTGGAGCAGGATGATAAGGCTTATCACTGTCTAGATGTATGTGCTTGTGTTGAAATATGTGATTGTAAGCCGAGTTCGTCGGGTTAAATACGAGCCTTGAAAGGTAGTATGAAAAGAGTTGCTGTCACTGTTTCGAGTGAAGTGGAACATTTGCCTCTGCAGAAAGGCTAGTGATTGGGCTTGTCCTGAAAGCACCTGTGTCCAGTCTGATTCCTTCATGATGAATCGAGTCTACGCACAAGAAATGGCTACTCTTACCTAATGAATATACCATACAACCGTAGTATAACTTTGATTGTATCAGGCTTTTATAAATCATAAGAAGCCATTTTCTATCAGCTCCCCAGGTAGTTTTCGCAAGAACTTTCATTAACTTAATTTTTTTTAGGCAATGTTTCTTGATATGACTACCCAGGTTAATTTATTGTCGAACAGCTCTCCCAAAAATCGAACTTCATTTTCAAATGAAATTAATTGGTTATTAAAGTAAAAATCAGGGGTTGGGCTTAGACTTTTTTTGGGGGGCTAAATAGAACACATTTGGTTTTGTTAATTAAAAATCAAAAGTTATTTGTATTAGACCAGGATTTCATTAGGATTGTTTTCCTGGGAGTAGTAGGAGGTAAAGAAGAGAACCTTGGGCATTGAGCTCTAAAGGCAAGGGGAAGACTTGTGTAGGTAGAGGAGGGGAAGGAGGCTCCCTCTCCCTGGCCCTAGGAGAGGGAGAGAGGAGCCTGAACCAGCTTATCTCTGCTTTGGGATATCAATAAATCAATCTGAGAGAAGCTCATGTTTGAGCCTGTAGATACTACCTGTGAGCTGCAGTCTTTAAACACCCTAATAAATGTAACTTCTGTTTAATGTCCTGTTGTTACACATTTCTTATTTACTTTCACGCCTCTAGCGAAACTCTGGGGTAAACTTGGGAGTCTGTTCAAGATAGAGCAAGGGACTTTATTTTTATATTGTAGAGCCTTAATTTCTTTTTCCTCAATAAAATGCTGACAATTTGCATCAAAACTATTGTGCAAGTTTGAACAATTAATACTGTTATGTTTGACACTACTTCATGCAGTTCCAGTGAGTTTTTGTTTAGCAGACTGGGTCTGAGCTTCATTTTTCTGCAACATATCCACATTTTAAACGTATAATGTATCATAGGGGATTCGGAACATACAGACGTATTTTAACTTTGTAAAAACTGATTTCTATTGACTCAGATAAATTAGGTAGTACGAAGTTTAGAATATACATGTGAGATTTTCTTACACCTTCCATTTTTTTTTCGAAATGATACATTTTACATAACTTTTTGTTCCTTTATTTCATCTAGAATTTCCCTTTCCTTTAACCCATCTAAGATCGGACAGCTTTCCTTATGGTTTGACTTCAATTGGAATATCATGACGGATATTTTTCAGGTTCAAAAGTTTATCTGCTTGATGACTTTCACTATTTGTTTCAATCAAAAGTGTTCTGTCTCGTTTTTTTTTTTTTTTTTTTTTTGTTTTTTTTACATTCTTTAGGTCCCCAGATAGTGTATGAATAACTTTATGTATCAGAAAAAGGGATATTTTACTAAAAGAACTCTCATCTGTTCACATGATAATTCTAAATCAGTTTATATTTATTTCATTTTGATTTGTTATCTGATTATTATCTGATTTTGTTCTTGATAGTTTTTTCTCTTTAATTCTGGGGAGTTAATACCAGGAGGTACCTTCATTTTATGTTTAGAACTTTTTATCCCTTAAATTGATAATAATATAAATTAAAAAAAATGATCCGATGATTAGGAAGGAGGGAATTCCAGAAATGTGAAACATGGCTCTATCTTCTGCAGTACTGTAGTAAAGAGGGTTTAGGTCTGAGGATTGAGAAAGGGTAATGTAGGGCTGAACTGAGAAACAGTAGAAAATACCAATATTTAGGAAGGATCTGCCTTTAGGCAAGAATCTCAAAGAAAGTGAATATTAATATAATGAAACTATTTACTTTGTGTTTTAATTTATTCCCAGCAGATCTCACTGTGAACTGACAAGGTCATAAACAAACTGGGGGAAAATTAGGGATGAAAGTAGGAGTTATTTTGTTTTGTTTGAGAAAGGAAATGGCATTTGCTGCAGAAATGAGCATAAAGGGTGGAAAAAGCATTATTGAGGGAATTGGTAAATGTGAGTTCAAATGATCAATTGTTACTCAAAGGTCTTCTACAGTAGGATATAAGGAAATAGAAATTTGATTTTGGGTGAGGGGGGGCTAGTAAGAAAGTAACTAGAACCAATGAAAACTGACTTAGTCTTTTCTGCATAAACTAAGCAATATTTTATATGTTTTATTAAAGATGGGATATAAATAAGAGAATTTAACTTAGTTTGGCTATTGACTAACAAGGACAAGGTGAGGAAGGGAGGTTGCTCATCATTCTAAGACACCTGCCTTATTAGGTTTTTTATAAAAATGCTAAACAATGCTTGTTAAAAAATTACATTCTATATCTATCATGCCCTTCAATTTTTCTTTTATGTCACACTACCAATAATCAGTCATAAATATATAACTAAAAGGAGTAGTATAAATGAGACTCGAATTTTGTTGAAGCTTATTATTAGCTTAAATAGTTTTGTTCAAGAAAAGAGAGTTACTCCTGTTTTTCTTTAGTTAATTAGTGGTTAAAAAAACCAATATAAAAATGAACTTTTAGTTTAGGAATTCATAATTACAAGCTCTTATTTTAATTTTTTTCCCTTCAGGTAACTAAGAAGGATCCAAACAAACCTAAGAGGCCTCGCACTTCTTATCTACTGTTTTGTGATGCATTTCGAGAAGAAGTTAAGATTAGTAATCCTGGGATGTCTATGACAGGCGTAAGAAACAAAACTAAATTTTTATATATATATATAAATTATGCTGTCTTTTTTTTTCTTTACAATAAGTAAAGCGTAGTGTCTTTGTTTAAAAAAATTAGAATTCCAGTTTATACGTGTGTGTGTCCATTTGTGCTCTAGAATTCACAATTTTTAAAATGAAAAAAAAATTGAATTGAGTTATATTCAGTTTTTTATGAGTTCGTTTAATGTAATGTAAATGTAACTGTAAGGTCCAACTTAAACTTCAAATAACTCACGACATTCATAGAGGAAAATCAGGCTCCAATTGTTTGGCAACTATTACAAATTTATTCATCCCGTTTCACTTACTAGACCAAGATGTTGAGGAGAAGAGCTTAGGGGATAAACCAGAACTGACTTGGGAGGATGGTGTCCAGAAGGCTTTTAGTAGACTTGGCCATAAGAATGGAGAGATGTTCATGGAGGACAGAACCTTGAGACTATATTTAACTGACTCCCAATGTTAATTGGTATATTCGTAGAATGTGAGAGTTTTTTTTTGACTCACATTAAATTTAACTATTAAAAACAAAAATTAAATCCCTTAAATTTGTGATGTATGTTGTTTGCCATAATATTGCTATTTTTTTCTAAGGTCGTCAAAGAGTTGAGTGGTAGATGGAAGGCTTTGTCTTTGGCGGAAAAGCAAAAATATATAGAAATGGCTGATAAGGAGAAAAAAAAATATCAGGAAATTTTGAATGGAATGGCAGTAAAGGTAAATGATGTTGAAATCAATTATGTTATTGTTAGTTCTCTTGTTCATCTCAGGTTACTAATACTAGTAATCTAGTTTTATTAACATAAAAAAATGAGGAGAAAGGAATTTTTTAATTGATAGTTTTTTCAATTTTTATTATAAAACAAATTACATATTGAAATTAATTCTTAAAATATATGATAATAAAATCTTTTGAAATTATTGTATAATTATGTTTTTCTGAATGTTTCCATGTGAATTTTAATTGAAGTAATTATATCTTTTCAGGTTTAAATAGGCTAAGGATGCCAGGTGTCGTCATTTTTATATTAATCATGAACTTTTTTTTTTTTTTTTTTCATTTTAAGGCTATGTTTCTTGTTAAAATAATTCTCATTTAAATAAATAAGGTTATTCTTTTCTACCAAATTGTCTTAAGTTATGATATGTATGTTTTCTTCAATATTTATTGTGTCATTTTCCAACCACAATCTGGTGACTCCTAATTTTTACACACATTTAGGAGTATGTATTTTTAAGGCTATAATTTAACTTATATAAAATTTATAAACTGCCTTAATTTATATAAGCTTATCTAATAAATATGTTTATGATATTTAGCAATTAGATTCCTATATCTATAATTGAATTGTAAATTTAATATATAATTGAATAACCACCTTAACAAGAATTATTTTAACTCTGATATGGAAAAATTTAGTAACAAACGTTATTGCATCCTGTAAATAAATTAAAGAGAAAAAAAGAAGTTTGCTATCAGTTTATATCGTAGTTTTGAGTTTAGTTTAGCCCCCCCCCCCCCCTCAATACTTTGCAGAACTTACTGTTTCAAATATAATATGGTTGGAGGTACGTTGGCTGTTAAGTATTATGCTGGAGAAATTAGTCAGGGTTTCAGCCAGGATAAGATAAATAAAATACTCCAAAATTGTTGGGTAATTATTTTATCTGTGCCAATGTTTTGACTTAGCTTGTAAGTAATCATCAAGGCCATAGTGATGTCTGGAGAAATCTCTTAGGGATGTCTATGGTCACATCTCAAAGTCCAAAACTAAACTGACTCTAAACTAAGCTATTTTAGTTCTGGACTCTGAGATGTGACCATAAACCTCCCTCGGAGATCTCTCCCGACATCACTATCGTCCTGATGATAACTTACTAGTTGTCAAAAAGTCGGCAATAATAAAATAATTATTCAACAATTTTGTAATATTTTATTTATATTGTTTTATCTGAGCCTGGCCAAAACCCTGACTAATTTCTCCAGCTCTTCATATTTAATGAGTTATTTATGTACAGACCACAAATTATTGCTATTTATATAATGTTTAAGAACATTTGAAAAATGTTTATTAAGTTTTTTTTAAATTGTGAATAATTCCTAGACTTTAAATTTTTTTTCATTTATTTATGGGCTTCACTGTTTTTGTTATATTTCATTTAGGCCTTATCAATGACTGATAGGTCCTATGGAATTAATAATCTTACAAAACTGCTTACTAGGGAAGGTTCATTTGTGAGCTAGATAATGATCTGTCTTCTGCATAATTATCCTTAGGTTTGTAAAAATATTTAGTATTTTTTTTTTAATAACTATCATTAAATTATCTTGGACCTAAAGTTTTTACTTTTAAGATAGACATATTTTTTGAGTGATTTGTGATAAAATTGTCCTTTTTAAATCAATTTAACAGACAAATGGAGTCTAGCTTCTCATATTTTTCTCCTACATTAGCACAAATTTTATATTGATTAGTAAAAAAAACATTTATTAAGAAATTAAATAATATTGTAGGATTAATTCTTTAGAGTACTGCATGTATAGACAATAACTCCTTGCTCACCTCATAGGAAAAATATTACCTTATTAAGAAATAAAAATTTTTATAAAATATGTTTAAAAGTTCAAAATAAAAAAAAATACATATGTTGTGTGATTGTTATTACATTAATCTTAGTTAAAACACTATAGATATATATCAAAATATGTTTTGTTTATATTGTATCTAAATATTAAATGTATTATGTTTTCAATTTTTTTTATCATTATATTTCTTTTGTAAAATTATTTACTAAATAAAACATAATTTTTTATACCATCTCTTCTCTTTCTCCTTTTGATTATGAGATAGCTATACAATGAAATGAGAATTAATTGTATTGCCTGAAGAATAAACTAGTCTTTTAACTTTGACATTATTCATTAAATTAAATTCTTATTTATCTATTAGATTGACAATCCTTTTGTATTTAATTCATTATTTAATCATTTAGTGGCATAATGTTTTTCTTAATTTTACTGAAAATGAATTAAAATTTCTAGAGTGTTTCTTCTTGGATTTCATAACGTCTTTATATAGAAATATGGCATTCCAATTGGATATAAAATGCTCTTTTAAATTATTGCTCTTTCCCTTGAAAAAAAAAAAAAAAAGTGTCATACAGAAGCTGTATAAACTAAGCAAATGTACCATATTTTAATTAAAGTTGAACTTAGATAAGAGATTGATCCTTCAAGCCAAAAAGGTTAATGGGAATAAATTTTAATTCATAAAACTTCAAAGTTTTACATGTTTCATTGAAGGAGAACTTTCATTAGAGTAAGTGACTAATTTTATACTACAAGTTAAAAGGGTCTTCCCTTCAAGCTGGTGCTAAAGTTGTTTAATACTGAATAGTGGAGGAAGTGGTTCCCAACAGTTACATTAACAGTTAAGTTAAATTTTTAAATATTTTTAAAATGTGTCTTTAATAAAAATGTTAAAGGACATAAGTGTTACAAAACTAAGTATTCAACTTCTAGTGTTCTATGAAAACCTTCCCTAACAGCTTTTATTCAAGCCTTTAACTACTTTTTAAGATTTATTCATATCAGTTCTCACTGAAGACTATCTATCTATCTATGATACAAATCACACATAATTTCTTTAAATTTGAATTCTGAACTGCTCCTGACCTAAACATGAAAAAGGACCCACACATATAAACAGGTAAAAATAGATATAACTTTTAAATGAGACATTTATTGTTTTCTTTAAAAAAAAAGGGGGTCAAACTTGAATTTACCTAGCTGTAACATGTTTTCTAAAATTGAATGGTCAATTACAGGTTAGTGTATTTAGTGTTTACACCAAAGGGTTAATTATAAAAGTTAAAGTAAGGGACATTTTATCTCTGAAAATTTCCTTTACAATTTATTAAATATACAACAATGACTTCTCAAGGAAGTACATTCTATACACTAGATGAAAAAAACATAATGAACAAATATTCTGTTCAAAAATTTCAAATAAAAACGCATAATAAGGGTCTTAGAGAGTTATTTCGTTCCAATCTTTAATTGCCAACTTTTCTCTCCCCCTATTTTTCTCTGTGGCATGAATATCAAATTAACTTCATATTTATATTTATGATAATTGGTTTACTAGAGAAATCTGCTTAATTCTCTTAACTCCTATATGATGGTCTTTTATTTTATTATGGTATCCAATCCAAAGCATCATTAAAAAAATATGAATAACTTTAATATCCCCCCCCCCCCAATACTCATTATTTGTAATATCAAACAATTGACTCAGCTTACTATCAAGCCATACATTTCTTCTTTAAAGTTAAGTTACATAAAATCATCTAATAAATTACTACTAGTTTATTTGTGATAAAACCAAATAAAAACATTTTTAAAAAAATGTTTTTTGTTACCATTAAAAATTAATTTAATAAAAGTCATTCTTTTAGTTAGAATTTCTTGATTTTATCAATAAAAAGTTGTAAGAGATGGAGATAAGATAGTGAGGAAAGGTTCTTTCCTTAGTTCAAAGGTCAAATCAAGTCAACTAATTCATATTAATCTAGTGTTAAAGTGAATTAGAGCTTTGAGGGGGACATTATCCATAAAGAAAATAATAGAGTTTAAAGGGTTTTAATTATTGTATTTTAACTTTTTTGTTAATCTAACTTAAATGGCTAGCCCCTTATTAAAACAGCTGAAAAATACTTTAAGTCCTAAATCTCCTCTAATAAAAATTAAATCTCCTATTAATGCCTATTTCTCAAGAAAAAAATTATCAGTACAAACATCTACCCACACAATTAATCAAGTTAAAAAAAATCTATTCACCGGCGATAAGTCTCCTTCTCCAATTGTAGTTCCTAAAGTAAAACATATTTTAACACTAGAACCCAATATTAATAGCCTCATGGAGAGTGGTATTGATGAGAGAAATGTCTATGTACTTGGAAAAGGTTCGTTTGGAACTGTGATCTTAAGTAGGCTTAAAGGTAGGTTATTGTTTATTTTTTTCAAGCTGTATTTATTTTATATTCATTGAGTGAGATTGTAATAAATGTAAGATTCCATGATAATACCTTTAAAGAACAATTTTGAATTTTAGTTATTTTTTACAATAAGCATGTTTTCTGTTAATTAAAACCAATAAGTGATACTAATAGAAGAGGTTGCTTTAATTTAAGAAAATTCATATTTTAGGCTTATCTATTTATTATTAATATATTATACTAAATATTAATAGCTTGCAAAATAATACAATTTAAGAAAACCTGCATATGACGCTAAAATAATGAAATTTAATGATTTGCCAAAATTAGTCCTATATTTAAGCAAATGCTGTCAAATAATGCCCAAGTACTCATATTGGTAGCATTTTTTCTTTAAATATTTGTCCAACTCTATGAGATGAAAAAAATATAGCCTCCCATAATTATATACATTTTTAATTGCTTGAAATCAAGAGTAAAAAAAATAAAAGTAATTTCATTTAGCAAATCATTGGATAAGTTTTTAGATGGTTGAAATTGTGTTAAAGAGAATGATTTGAGGGAGTGGGGGGTAAGAGAAAAACAAAATTAATTTCTCCCTTACTATTTGTTTTATTAATAACAGTATTAATAATAATATTGTATGGGATGTTAATAAGTTTAAACTTGGAGAGAGAAATAATTCAGAAATTATTAATCCTTGGTTATTTTAAATTTAAAAGTTTTCTAAGAATGTGATATATAATTGTATAATAAATCTTTTATTTTCTAGTCCATTTTATATATATATATTATATACACATTTGAAGCCAATTTTGAACAGGGTTGTATTCTTGAACTTTAAAAAAATCATTTTAGTTCTATAACATTATCTTAAGTTGGTTATTTAATCCTAAATACTAATAAAAAAAAATAAATAAAAGAGGGTCATTTCTGACTTGAGTTAAAATATTATATCTAAGGTGACCATAAAATACTTCCCTCTGAAAAACTTTAATGTTAATAGAGGAGGCTAACCCAGCAAAAAAAAAAAAAAAAAAAAAAAAAAACCCCTTGAGAAGGACAGCAAAATCAAAATATGTCTGGGAAATAATAAAAATGTTGTCAAACTTTAAAGGATTTTTGAAGTTCTAGAATATTACCCTGATATATATTTGAGGAACATGGTGGTATGGTGGCATTGAACTGAGCCAAAGGTCCCAGACACAGTTAATGCTTACAGTGCATAAATGGTTTTTCTTTCTTTCTGTGCCTCTGTTTGTAATAACAAAGGATTCCTGTTGTGCTCCTTGGGAACGCCCATTCCTAATTGAGAACCAACAGTTTTTCAATCAAAAATTGCCCATTTGGGTGTGTAGTTTTTTCTCATTGTAAATATATGTTATTAGATTTAGGCAAGGATAAGTCTTTACATACTTATTGAATATATTTACATAAATACATACAAATAGAACATAATTAAGGCATTCTAAGCTATGATATAAAAAAGGAAAAAAAAATCAAGCTGATTTCGAAATTGATTTTACTATATCAAATAATTTATGTTTTCTATTTGAGAACATGGTAGGATTATGTGGACATCTCGCACAGGTTCTTCTCTTGTGGCTGCAAACCTCTCCTTGCATTTATCCAATGAGTTATCCTAGTCACTTCTCCTTTGCAAATATATCTCTTAAATAACTTTTGTCATCAAGTATAAGTATTTATAAATTTGGATGTAAAATAATACTTGTACAAATCTTTTTAAAAACTCAACGGAATCGAAAAGGTATATAACATATGCAAAGAAAATGATGACATTATGAATTAGTAGAATCATACTAATTGATGAGAGTATTTATCTCCAAATTTCAATTTGATTAACAATTTTTAGGAGCCAAAATATTTAACATAATACTATAAAACTCAATTGATGAAGTATATTTTTATATTTAAAAAATTTAATGTCAACAAAATTAGATTAGTAGAAGGCTGTAATAACAATATATATTATCATTTCCAATTTTTAAATTACGAGCATAATTAAGAGTAAATGAAATAATTTATCTTACAGACCATCTTTGGGACAATGAGGGTAAAAGGTAAGACCACTAAGCTTTGCTCTATACTGACCGGGAAGGAAGAATGGGGGGGGAGTGCTCATACAGCATAGTTACATTTGTCAATCTCTTTCGCAACAAGCATTTTTGTTAAAATGTTTTAGAATTTAAACTTTAAAAAATTAAATTTTACTTTAATTAAAAATTAAAGTTTTATAAACTTTTCTTAACTCAAATATCAACAAAGAAATCATACCTTCTATTATCCGTCTTCATTGGTTTCTGCAAACCATCTTCTGTTGACGAGCACTTCCGAAAGCACTCGCCAACAGAAGATGGTTTGCAGAAACCAATGAAGACGGATAATAGAAGGTATGATAGTTCTATATTCATTGGTGGTGGAAACAACCTTTTAGATTATTTAACAAAGAAATCATTAAAAATTTTGGTACTCCCCTGAACGTGCCCTCTCTCACATCTTATTTCACACAAAAATGAATTCCTTCAACAATTCACAATTCCTTTACAGTTTAATTTATATTTAAAAGGTAAGAGGACCAACCCAGTCAAAAAAGCATTCTTAAATATTTGAATATTAAATAATAAAATTAATTGAATATATAATATTTGGTATTTCTAAAACTGTTATAGAAGAAAAATTATATTTCACACATATTATGTTCTATAAATTTTTGTAAAGTTAAACAAAGTAAGATGATTTTAGTTGGGGTTCGGTCAAGGTAGATCCAAAAAACACAAATTTAAAAAATGTATTTTTTAATAAAGGATTATCTGCCAATGTTTCGGCTTACATTGTAAGCCATCTTCAGGGCTATCATGAAGATGAGAGAGGACGTCCTGTCCCTAAGTTCACATTTC
>KZ807401.1:225811-239684 GCA_000696205.2 Oncopeltus fasciatus
ATATATATATAATACAATATATATGAATAATATTTATATATAATACAAACAGGGGCACAGTTCCCTGCAGTTAAGAACTGGACTCCAGTCAAAGCTCACAGGTTCAATAATTGCTGTGCACACTTGGATTTTTTTGTGTTTTTGGTAATTCTGTTTGCAACTCCTAGAACCTAAGGATTCTTGGTGAATTTCTGGGAACAAATATTAGGGTAATTCAACCCTAATTGGAAACTATCTTCATTGAATAGGGAAAATTAGATGGCTTGAACTATGCACTGATCGAGAATAAACATACTCATAACAAGTGTTCCTTTCCTTGAACCTCTGTGATATCATTGGAACTATATATAAGTATATACATTTCTTAATTTGATTTCTATGATTTGGTCTTCAGAATATTTTTAGTCCATTCTGGATTACATATTCCATAATTTTGAAAATTTAAGTACAGTATATTTTTATTTATGACACGTTTGAATTTAAGAGTTAATGATTGATTCTTGGTAGTTCTGGCAAATTATTAAGAAATATGCCCGAATTATTGATTTTTGTATAGCAGGCATATATTATTGTCAATTTTTCAAGGTCTGTTTAAAACCTCTAATCATAAATTCAAATCATGTTGTAAATCCTTAAGTATTTCGTTCTGTATAAAACAATTTAATAGTAAAAAAGTTTTAAATAATACTATCTTTTTTTTTCAACCTAATATGCAATGGGTTAGGTATAGGGCTGTGAAGGGAGGGGCCATATACAGGTACCTATCCTATTCTAAATACCTATGGTGCAAGGAGCCTTTTATTTATTGATAAAATACTGTTCATTACAGGACTTGTAACTCGCAAGCCAGGCTTGGTGGTTCAAATGGATTTTCTTGGCTGTCATTGCCCCTTTATATACATTCCATTGTAGCATAAAAATTTTATATTAATACCAAAATGAAATTAGAAATACTCAATGTAACATTCATTAATAGCATTTAATTTGCTGGTTTTGAATTATTAGTTCGAAAGATACCCACCAGGGGGTTGTAGCAGGAGGACTGTATTGCTCCCTTCTCAGAAACGATTGGCATTAAGTTAACATTCCCCTGGTTATGGAAATGGACAACAATGAGATCTATTGGTTTACTAGCAACAACTCATCTAAGAGAATAAATCCCAACAGAAAACCATTGGTCCTCCAAGGGCTTGAAACAGAACCAATCAGTCAACTTCTGGAAAAACTACCAGGTCACATATCGGAATATGCATAAGACAGAAATATATATCAGAGGTCTGGGCAAGCACACATAAGAAAAGCCTAAAGATACCTTGGATCTATGAAACCAACACACCCATACATGCACGCAAAACACACACACACTTTCTAAAATGATCATTACATTTTTACGTGTAATATAAAACTAAAATATATGCTTCATAAAAGCCTGACTCATCAACTGATACATTTCACTTATTTTAAATTTGTAAGAAAATCAATAAATGTCTTAATTTCAAACGTTTCTATACTTAATTGCATTAAACTAACTACTTAACCTAAATTACAATTGAAATATTTTCTTGCAACATTAAATGTAATGTGTAATGTACCTTTTATGAGTACATCCCATTATTTTTTTAATATGGATTTTAGAATCAAAAGTATCTGAAAAGAAACCTCCAGCAGATTTAAAAAAAAAAAGAAGTTGCAAGTATGAGGTTAGGTCATTGAGATAATAATATCAGGTTCTTTATTGACAGATATTTTGATTCTCTCTGGCTACTTATAGATCATCAAGACCTGCTTATGAGTGACAAATACACACAATCTGCTTGATTGTTAACTAGCAGTCAATGAATTCTTTTAGTAGTAGTTAAGTAAACGTTCTCAAGTTGAGGGGGAGATTAACAGAGGGCTGAGTAACCACCCCTACTAACCTCATGCAAGATGATCTACTTATTCTCTGTAATGTATTCTCCGTCCCCTCCCCCCTCATGACCCAAAAAATATTTTAAATTTGGTTTTCCCTTTGAATTTATATTTTATTAGAAACATTATAAAAAGTACAGCTTGGCAATAAAAAATTGGTAGCCATCAGAGTAACTTTGTTCTGACTTGCATAAATATCTAAATACCTTTTATCAGTTAAATCAAGCCTTTCCACACGAAATTAAGTTACATATTCTCATAATTCAGATTAGCCACATTATACTAAACAAGCATTAAGCAAGAGTGAAACAAAATAGAGAAAAAATAATATTTAAAGATGGAAATTTCAAAAAATAAAAACTAATCATAATTTATAACTATTAATTTACCATAGTAATGTTGTTGCCATTCAGAAGAATTTGATCTAATTTGGTTATTCTCTTTCCTTCTGGAGTGGTTTCATATTCAGTCACATCTTCTAATAGCATATTAACGAAGTCATCAAAGCCTTGAAGAGTTCCAACAATTTCTTTGTCATTTTTCATAATAATATGAATCCTGGAGCCTATGCATTTATCTACCAGTTCTGTAATAGAAAACGTGAATTTATTTTGAATAATTAATTAGGAATGTCTTCTCAAGATAGAAAAAAAAACATTATAAATAATAACCTAAGGGCAAAATTGTAGAAGGATTTGTAACAACAGAGGCAGTCATTTTCAGAAAAAAATATAAGGTTTTATAATAAAAAATAGTTCCAAAACTTAATTTTGTTGATAACCTTAAAACGAGAAGGTATCCAGCGTAAACGCCGAAGGAGATTTAAGAAGTATAAAGGTAAAGTTATTTATGTCTGAAAGCGTGAAATATAAACTGTGACGTCATTTACCTTAGAACGGCTTATGCAACATGGCTTTGATATTGACATACACTAAATCCAGCCAAAAAATGTTATTACTCAACTAAAATAATATAAATTTACAAAACATTTTTGAAAAAAAATTATTTCATGGAACTAATTAAATCAAATTCTAATTAACATTACATTTTAAAAATAGCATGATCACAAATAGATAATAAAAACTTATTCTTCACAATCTGGTTAACTAAAATGGGATTAATTTAATAAAACACATTTGAAACTTTTATTAAACTACTTTTAAAAATTCTACGTTGAAGAAAACACTCTAAATTATGACGACATTGCCAAAATGACACTCTAGTTTTCTTACAGAATTAGCAGGAGATTTTTCTGGAAAAACGTGAAAACTACAAACGATATTTTTTTTTTCTTGAGTCATGATTACTAAATGGAACAAACGATGGCTTTATACAGTCTGTAAGATATAAATTCAAGCAGATAAATCTTAAGTATCAATCTTCATCACTGGTGCCGAAACTGCTAATTTTCTTTTTTAATATATTGCAAAAATATTCTATTAAAAATAAAAATGCTAAGTAATTTTAACACTTTTTATCTAGTTGTGTTACAGTGGTCTGCTATACCTGCCAGCAAACTGTTTTTCAGAGAGGTTCATGGGTTCCCCTACTCGGATTTTAATCCATGAAATATAAAAAGCACGGGATATATTGTTTTACAAACTTCTATATTGAATTGTCTCGCAGTTCAAAACTCACAACGAAAACTATATCAATTGATTGTAGGAATCACGAGTGCCTTTTAGCTTAAAAAGAAATGGGCGAATATAAAAGACAGATATGCCAGGTGTTTAAAAAGTAAAAAGACTAAAACAAATTAAATTAGTAAAAAGACATTATACAAAATGGCAATAGGTCTCATGAAAACCTGTCACATTTCTGTGAATTTCGAATGAATGTAGCTATTGAGGTTTTTTTTACAACAGGATTTTTTAAAATTGTTCGATGTTATCTTTGATCCCACTCACTAACGTCAATAATTATAGCCAATAAAATTTTTTAAATAGTAAAAGAAATATTTTAGGAGTTACAAAGCGGAATTGAACAATTAGAGGATCTAGTCATTTTACATTCTAGAAGCTGCAATTATTAATTTATAAATATTAGTTAAGTTGTGGTGTATTATCCCACGTAAATCTTAAACAATTAATAAGAGGGAATAGAATAAAAAATCTATCTATCCCAGCCAGGACTCGAACCAGGATCTCCTGCTTTCCGAGCCGGTAGGCTTCCATTACACCACCGGGACGAGCTAGATAACTTATTAAATTCCCAACACACTAGCGAGAGCCTAACCCACGAGAAAGACGAATACATCGTCTTATGCCCGAAGGAGCTGACATTGTCTAGCTATTTATCGACTCTCGTTATTTACTTTTTTAATGTTAATTTATAAATATTAGTGAAGTTGTGGTGTATTATCCCACGTAAATCTTAAACAATTAATAAGAAGGAATAGAATAAAAAAATCTATCTGTCCCAGCCAGGACTCGAACCTGGATCTCCTGCTTTCCGGGCCGGTATGCTTCCATTACACCACCGGGACGAGCTAGATAACTTATTAAATTCCCAACACACTAGTGAGAGCCTAACCCACGATAAAGACGAATACATCGTCTTATGCTCGAAGGAGCTGACATTGTCTAGCTATTTATCGACTCTCGTTATTTACTTTTTTAATGTTAATTTATAAATATTAGTTAAGTTGTGGTTTATTATCCCACGTAAATCTTAAACAAGATAGATTTTTTTATTCTATTCCCTCTCATTAATTGTTGTAATTATTTATTTTTCTTAACATATTGGCATATGAATTTTAAATGTAAATTAAAATGCTGATTTCTTCAAAGAGCGAAATCGGACCAATAGGAGTCGGGAATTACCTGGAATGTCAAGTGCGAGTTAAAAAAGTTCTACGTCGAGCATTGAAGATGAAGATACGATCATAATGAGTATAAATATTTACTCAACACACATTAGAATGGGGAGGACCAGAATGGACACATGAATACCCTGCTTTGCAAATTCAAAGTGTAAATTATAATGTTGAAGATATATTAAAAACAAAAAATACCAACCTTATCAGAAGAAAAATCAGTCAACTCTACTCTAAAGCACTTAAAAATAAAATAAATTTATATCAGCCATTGCATATAGGGTAGATATAGAATGTTTTTATTGAAATCACTTTCATCTCTGAGAAATCCTGAAGCAACTTCCATTCAGTTAAGATCACAGCATAATCAGAGGGTCATTAGTAAATATCTACCACTTTAGTACAATAGTAAATATATATTTTATCCTTTTCAAAGCAATCGAAAGTACGATCAAATATATTGGTTCGAAGTGATATGATATATTATTCTACTTGTTAGGTGATTTTTGTTGGGATTCGGTCAAGGTAGATCCAAAAAAATACAAATTTTTAAAAATTTGTATTTTTTTGGATCTACCTTGACCGAACCCCAACAAAAATCATCTAATAATAATAATTACCTACGGTAAAAAAAACTCTTCATTTGAATTATTCTTCTTGGTTCATGTTCTTGGGCATATTGGTTCAAGTTAATAGAATTCTAAAAAAAAATATATATAAAAACAGATATCATTCTTAAGTAAATGTAGACAATGTAAATATCTCGACGGGATTCGGAAATTCTTCTTTATCTGGCGTCCTTACTTGTTCAAAGCTAAGTTTTCTCTCAAGTGAAGAAAAAGAAAGTAATTGACATAGTAGTACTTGACGTAATCAAGAACAGGGGGTATATCATTAAATACTAGAACAGTGAACACACAAAAAGAAAAAAAAGAAGAGAGACTCACTTCAATCCTTAATGAAGAAGGGCGAGAAATCCCCGAAAATTTTACCCCTTGTGTTATTTTCTTTTTGTGTGTTCACATCACTCTCTATCCCACCTGTTCTTGATTGCTACATATCGCAGCCACGAGTGTTTCATTTTCTATATATACTTTCATTATATATCCGAAAGGATAATATTTTTAACTTCTTCTAAATAGGATCGGTAGAGAATCTAAGACATTTTTCGTTTGGCTCGGACTAAAGGGGATGACTTGATTTCCAAGTCTTGTCATGATTTTTCAGTTACAAGTTTGGACCGCTAGGTAGCGATATAGGCACATACGAGTTGACTTAATCACCCACTTGACTGCGGTAGCTTTGTAATTACTTAAGCTCCCACAGTATTTGAATCTCAACTTNCCCCCCCCCCAAAAATAATGACCTCATTTGCCGTTCTCTCCGATATATTCCAAAAAACTTTCTGAAAATATTAAGAAATCCATAAGAAAAACTTTCTCTAATCTTAAGCTTGATCTTTCCACTAAGAAAAAACTGAAATCCATTTACACCATCCTCAAAGACCCCATCCCACTTTCTAGCAAAACCTATGTTGTTTATAAAATCCCTGTTCCACACCGAATTGCCATGGTTCTTACACTGGGCAAACTAAAAACCCTATTTCCCGTAGAATTAACAATCATAAAAATTGTATACAGAAAAAAACTAATAAAACTTCCTTCACAAAAGACGTTTTTTCATGAATAACTCAAGTGTCAAATGGGACTTTGAGAACAGTACCATTCTTTCTACTGAATCCTATGAACACAAACGCCCTTTAACTGAAACCGTTCACATTAACTTACAACACAATCCAGTTAACGACAGAACTGAAATTAAAAAAACTTGTGAAGGAATTCTTTATTTACACTTTCCAAACTATGCCACTCCCCCCAAAAAATAACGACCTCATTTACCGTTCTCTTCCTTATATTCCAAAACTTTCTGAAAATATTAAGAAATCCCTCAGAAAAACTTTTTCTAACCTTAAGCTTGATTTTTTCATCAACAACAAACTAATGTATGAGATATTGGCCATGTTTTCAGATAGAGTTCCATATATGGAGTAGAAATTCAGTTGGTCATAGAAAATTTTGGTCAATTAATTTTGTACAATAATTTAGTCTAGGCAAATATTTCGAGAATTTATTTTCTCTTCATCAGGGCTGAAAATACACAAACAATTCTCAATTTCCAATGAATGTCATTTATAAAATTAATAAAACTATAATGTCACATTTACTGTTTGTCGTATATAAGTAATTACATATTATTTATGAAGTTAGTACTTAGACCTAAGTCTTGCACAACTGCACATCAATATATAATCTAACTGAAGTATATTATTTGATTTTTAGCTTCTCGAAAAAAAAAAAAAAAAGATTAAAATTTCAAAGAGCTCTTGTCCTAATAATGAATTTTTTTTTTTGTATCAATAATATAACTATAATAAAATGAATTATAAAAATTTGAAAAAATATCTATCTTACATAACATTAAATTCTACAACGATGATAGACAATAGTATTTGAGGCAATAATGGCCCTTAGTGGTTGCCAAGCCTTTAAATAAGGAAAAAAAAAAAAGAAGCTTGATTTCCCTGTAAAATAAAAAAAACGAATAAGTATTAAACATAAATATTTCAATACAAATCATCATAAATATAAATAAACCCATACATTTATATACCTATTTTAATAAAAAACATAACATAAGTTAATATAAAAATAACTAAACAATATTTTTAAAGTTGAAAGATAATTGCTCTGTATCCGAACTAAGTCCACCAACCCCTAAATATAATTATCAAATTACTAAAGATCACTGGTTGCCCATCAATACCTGAGTTAGAGAGTTATTTGTCTGTACGCGTTCCAACCTCCGCAATTTAAAAAATAATGGCATCAAATTCGATATATAAGCTTATTTATGAAAACCTCTGCAAGAGTGTGTTTATTATTAAAATCGTTTGGGGGGAGGGGTGTATAGTGGGAGAACAAAACTTACAATCCGGATATCTTCGTTGTTTTTACCGTTACGAAACGAAAATATAGATCAAAATAAGAGTAAAATGTAATCTAATAATAGTTATAATTTAAATCAATTAATGCAAGGGAATAGAATAATAAATCTAACTGTCCCAGCCAGGAGTCGAACCTGGATCTCCTGCTATCCGGGCCGGTGCATTTACCACTTATGCTACCGGGACCAGTCTGATAAGTTATTAAATTCCCCGCACTAGTGCCGAGAGTCTAACCTACAAGGCAGACAAATATATCGTCTTATGCTCGAAGGAGCTGACATTGTCAAGCTATTTATCGACTCTCGTCATTTACTTTTTATTTTAATTTATAAATATTATTTTATTTGTGGTATTTAATCCCACGTAAATTTAAATCAATTAATGCAAGGGAATAGAATAAAAATTCTAACTGTCCCGGCCAGGGCTCGAACTTGGATCTCCCGTGCAAGCGCGTTAGCCACTTACGCTACCGGGAGAGCATAAGACGATGTATTCGTCTTTCTCGTAGGTTAAACTCTCGGCACTAGTGCTGGGAATTTCTCGGTAGTGTAATAGGATAACGCGCTTGCTCGGATAACAGGAGATCCAGGTTCGAGCCCTGGCTGGGACAGTTAGATTTTAATATTCTATTCCCTTGCATTAATTGATTCAAATTTACGTGAAATGAAAAACCCAAATAAAATTTATATTTATAAAGTTATAATTTGAAACGTAAAAAAAAAAAACCTATTAAGATTATATGTTTTTTGTTGGGGTTCGATCACCGACGTTTCAGCTTAATTATAAGCCATATTCAGGGTTGTTGAAATAAAATGTCATAAGAATAAAAACAAAAAAATCAAATGATTAACAATATTATAATATTGAATTGCCATAACAAAATGTAATGTGATATCAAAAGTATAAATGTAGTAAGCTATGTAGAAAAATTCAAAAAACAAATTACCAAAAAAAAAAAAAAAAAAATTAACCACACCTTCCCCTATCATGTCGGTGAGAGAGGAACGTCGTATCGCCAAGATCACATTTTCATGACTGAAGTTAGGGTTTGAAAATTGTGAGAATTTTTTTTTTTTTGAGATGGACAATGAGGATGGTGAAAGGGTGGGGGTAAGAGGCGGTAAGTACAAAGGGAGTGCGGCCTGTTTCAAAAGGGGCAATAAAAGGAAAAAGGTAAGACATTATTGTGGATAAATAACTTTTGGAAAGAAGAAATCTTTGACAGGTTTATTTTGAAGGACGGCAAATGGTTTTTCAGAATGTAGAAAATGTTTGAATAAGTTAAATAAATTTGTTCTATGTCCGTTCTGTCGTTAACTGGATAGTGGTGTAAGCTGATGTGAACGGTTTCAGATTAGAATCGTTTGTGTTGATAGGATTCATTAGAAAGAATGGTAATGTTCTCAAAGTCACATTTGACATTTATGTTTTTCATGAAAAAACGTGTTTTGTGAGGGAAGCTTTTATTAGTTTTTTTTTTTGTATATAATTTTATGATTGTTGAATCTACGGGAAATTGGGTTTTTAGTTTACCCAATGTAAGAACCATGGAAATTAGGAGTGGAACAAGGAATTTTGTAAACAACATTAGTTCTCTTAGAAAGAGGGATGGATGGGGTCTTTAAGGATGGTGTAAATGGATTTTAGTTTGTTGTTGGTGGAAAAAGTAGGCTTAAGGTTAGGAAAAGTTTTTCTGAGGGATTTCTTAATATTTTCAGAAAGTTTTGGAATATATCGGAGAGAACGGCAAATGAGGTCATTATTTTCTGGGGGAGGGGCATAGTTTGAGAAGTGCTAATAAAAAATTTCTTCACAAGTTTTTTAATGGTTTTTTTATTTCTCCAATGGTTTCCCTACCCACTCCATTAAAAAACTTGTGAAGGAATTTTTTATTAGCACTTTTCAAACTATGCCCCTCCCCCAGAAAATAATGACCTCATTTGCCGTTCTCTCCGATATATTCCAAAACTTTCTGTACACACAGTACACTGCACTCTCTATACCTCCTGTTCTTGATTACTATATATCTGAAAATGAAAATATGTTTCATTATATATATGTATATATATACACATACACACATAACATAGCAGGTTATTGAGGATTTTGGTTAAATGATTTTGCACAATTATTTAGTCTAGGCCAATATTTCGATAATATATTTTCCCTTCATCAGGGCTGAAAATACACCCAAACAATTTTTACAATTTTGATATGAATACTATTTATAAAATCAATAAAACTATTATGCAACATTTACTATTTGTCATATATTAGTAATTAAACATTTTTTTTATTCTTATTATTTTAACTGACCAAGACTAATAAGTAAGTAGTTAGAGCCAAGTGTTACGTAACAGATAACATAGAGCTCGTACACGACAGATAACTCACACGTCATATTTATGTCAATCTTGGCGTTATAAGTAAAGCCGCCTCGAACTATTTTCAATTATCTTAACATTTCAACCCTTATTTTAATTTAACTACATAGTGTTTTAATCACGTCTATTATTAGTTGGGGATCTCAGAGACACGAACGCGCCCAAATTTTAAAATACCATGAAAATCAGTTTACAATTTAAAAAAAATTTCCTGTTGGATTCAAGCTGTTAATAAATTAAAATAGCTGACAAATGACCATGTGTGTTTGTTCCACCTCAAACGGTCTACCTAAGTAAAGTTGTTTGTTTTGTGTTTGGAAGGGGGAGAGTCTGAAGAAATGCAATTTCCATGAGATTGTTTCGTTAGATTCACGACTAACCTACTGTTAGCACAATAAAATAGGAAATCCAAAGAGCAATGAACTTATTTTAATGTTCAACATGAGCTTGTGCTTTAGGGGTTAAATTAAGGGAAAACTCTAATATAACTATAACTACAATACGCATTTTGAAAGCCACATTTTTAAATTTTATTTTTTATTCTCATAGTTTTTGTCGTATCCTACCATTTGTAGCTCAAAGAGAATAATCATAACTTCAATAATCTTGTTTAATTTTCTACAATTTTTATATTGAACAATATTATCGGAAAATATTAATAATTTTTTAATATTTAAAAAATTAACTATGGTGAAATTATTTTTAGTAGTCTTTAATTTTTATAAGTTTATAAAACATCTATAAGAAACATTAAACATTTTGAAGGGCTTTCAAAATGAAACTAAAAAAAAATACATTAATTTGTAAGGTTATCCCATATTTAAAAAAATATACATAGTTTAATAGAAATTAAAAATGATTTTATCACTTATAACTATTAAACTAACAACAACCATAATAATGAATTTATCAAACTCATTTTTATGGTTGTTGTTAGTTAAAAATAAAAAAAATCTATCTTTAAAAGCGGAAATTGGACGGCAGTTGTTCTCCAGTAATACTCCAAGTATTGAAATAAGAGTTACTTTTTTTTTACAACGAGAATTCTGCGTTATGTAGTTGGATACCTCTAATCAACTGATAATAATTTCATTACAATCCTCTTTTTGAAGTTTTAGTTTTGCTGAGTTTTTATTTCAGAGCATTTTTAATTATTTATTTAATTATATATTTATATTAGATAAATAAATAGATATATTTATAGAACTGTCATACCTTCCATTGTCCGTCTTAATTGGTTTCTGCAAACCATCTGTTGGCGAGCGCTTTCGGACATTGTCCATCTCCTGGCCGAATACATGCGTTCACTGTCACTGTCTGTATTCAACTGCAGTAGGAATACAGACAGTGACAGTGAACGCATGTATTCGGCCAGAAGATGGACAATGTCCGAAAGCGCTCGCCAGAAAGAAGAAGATGGTTTGCAGAAACCAATGAAGACGGATAACAGAAGGTATGAAGGTATATTCATTGGTGGTGGAAATAACCTTTTAGATATATTTATTTTTATTCACTTCTTAAGAAACCTATGAAGGATCTTTTTAGGGAGGGGCTACCTACAGTTACCTACCTTATCCTAAACACCCAGGAAGGTTTCTTACTTTTCTTTCATTTGAGAAATACTGTACTTAACTTACTTTTTATAAATAATTTAAGGCAAAATTAATCAAAATGTCCTAACAATTACAACGGGTGGAAAATTGCAATTGAGATTACATATAACTGACCACCTAACTTTAAAACCGATGTACTTTGGTTGAGCCAGGATTCACGTATCGCTTATTTTTTTGAATGTATAATTAGTGAAGGATCAACTCGCTTGAGGAGTGGCGGTGGAGAGGGCGGTTGGTGGACGTTTTCAGACTGGTCATTAGCGAACACGAGGGGGTCGGATGTTTTCAGGACTGGAGGCTTCAGCTGGAAAGGGGGTAAAGCCCCTTCGCTGGGAGGGGAGGGGACGCATGCGCACTGGCCTAGCGTCCTCCTCAGTATCCCTTGTTCGGCGGCAGAGTACGGTTGCGTTTCCTCGGAGTCTCCTCATTTCGGGTTGTGTTGTTTACTGGCGCCGTCTCCTCGCGAGTGTCACTATCTGTTCAGTGCTAGTGTTCACACAGGATAAGATACACCTGCGAGAATATCTCATACACTCTTCCGGCTTTAGGTTAGTTTCCGACTTTCCTATCGTAATTTCTCCCTCTGCTCCTGGGAAAATTACAATCTTAATATTTTTGTATTATTAAATAATTTAGTGTAAATTGGTTTCTTATAATCCCTATGCAATTTCATTCATTATTTTCCGTTGAAGTCCTACTTAGAGCTCATTTTCTTTGAGTTTACATTTATTACTTAATATTTACCTATATTTTGACCTATTATTTTAAATTCAACTGTATATACTTTGTGAAAACTATTATAATTACCCTATTTCTTAAAATATCAAGACATGTGTGAACAGAAACCGGTCTTAAGAGAAAACTCTCCCACGTAAATGTTTCCCATTCTGCTATCATGCATAAAACAAATAGTACTACACTCTACTTCTTATAAATGTTAAATTGTATACCATTTTTTAGGTTTTACCCATTTTAAAAATTTATGTCAATTAAAATGGATTCTGTTAACAATTTAAGAATTCTTGATTTAATTATTGCACTGCTTTTTTTATGTTTAAAGTTTTGTTTGGTGTTAAATATAAATTCTCTTTTAGCTTACTAATTATAATTACATGTATATTCTTAGTAATTAATATGTTTTAATTTTAATTGTTATTTGGAGTGTTTAATACTTCTCTTTTTTCAATAAAATTAAAGTTTTGACGTTTTATATTAATCAACTCCAACTGCCATATTTTTGAAATTTTAAATATATATTTATAAGTCTAAATCGTTAAATCTACTTCATCAATACTCCTTGTTTACATACATAAATGGTCGGGTTCTGGCCAGGGAGTAAAATAAATTGACCCTCCCCCTCCCCCAAATAATTATTGAATATTATTTCTAATCAATTGATTAATTGATACCAACGTTTCGTCTTAGGATGTAAGCTATCATTAGAGCGTCAGTGATGTAGGAAGGAAGCTCTGTGGTAGGTGAATAATGTCATTATTATGGATTATAATTGTTATATATAATTTATAATTATTATTATATAATAGTATTATAGTAAGACATTATAGTGAATAATGTCATAGTACAATAATGTCACAAGACATCAGCTAAACTAGTAGCTTACTACTGAATGTAATATTCAATGCTTTATTTTCTTCAGAATTAATAAAACTTATATGGCTGGCAATTAAAGAAACCATTTTAACCATTTAATTGAATGGCTTTCGAACCGTTTGTTTTAAAATAAAAACAATGAATAATAATTTAAAGAATATCCCCCTCAGCCTCCAGAAAAAAAAGAAAAAATGTTAATATATAATATCAGTGAGTATAATAATAACTCCTAATTCAATAGGTTTTTCTCTATCTTCAACATTTTAAACATTATTTTTTACACTTTATGATACTTAAGATGGTTATTCGGTCGAAACATTTTGAGAACATAACTCAAAATAAAGTAAGAGCTATTGAAAAAATGTCTGTACCCTTTATGCATAATCAATTTAAGGAACTCTGAAGTTTGTGCAGTTTCAAATTATAATTTTCATCACTCCCCCCTTCTATCCCTCACTATGTATGTATGTATATACATATATATATATATATATATATATATATATATATATATATATATCACTCTCTCTCTCTC
>KZ807401.1:239737-254618 GCA_000696205.2 Oncopeltus fasciatus
TATATATATATAATTTAAAGATTATTGAGGATCTCGGTAAAATGTAAATCAAATTGAGCAAGGTCCTTAATCACCTTCAAATTCTGTTTGACAAATTATTCGATAACTGTGCGTTTGAGTGTATATATATTTAAGTCATATTAATATTTAATATTTACTTGCGAACACACGTATGTTGGAATGCTTGCACTCAGACATTCATATTATTAAGATTACATTATTTTCAAATTAACTATTAAATCCAAGCTACTATCATTCTATTTTTATTCTATGGAATTAATAGATGCAAGTAACTGTCATATTTTCATTCCCCAGACTTCTCATACTCAGTTCCCTGACTAGCTTCAGCAGACAAGCTCCTTCCAATGCCGTACGTGAAGTATGCTGACAATAACTGCGAGTTTTCTCTAGTAAAACTTCTCGTCCGAAGGTGGTAGGGTAGGACTGACTGGGGGGGTTAACTAAAAACAGCATTGATAATAGAAATTTTAAACTTTAATTTGAAATTGTTCGACTAATTAAAGTGTAACGCATGGAAGAGGATCACATTGTTTGTGATGTCCGGAGACGCGTGTGAAAAGTGCACATGAGTGCGCGGAGACCTCCAACATGGAAGGTTGCATCTCACCTTGAGGTTATGTTCAAGATCCTACGTTCACCAACTCTCTTCTCCGCTGGCAAACCTCGCCCATTTCTTCAGAAGCATTTGGTAATACGGTCGGTTGTCTTCAGTTTTCTTCCTTTTTAGGGGAGAGGGGGGTTTAGCCGTAACAACTTTACAAGGGAAACTAATCGTTAATTTTAAATTGATTTAAAGTTGCTTTTAATTTTTAAAAGAAAGAAAATGATGAACATAAAAGTTTTATTTTTTATAACATCCAGTCGGCCTTAGACTGTTGATGTATGTTTATCAGGACGAACAATGTATTTTAAGTTTTAAGGAAGAATGCATCCTTAAATGCATCCTTAAATGCATGAAATAATTATATTCAGATGAGATCCTGATCAGCATATAATTATTTTATCCCCAGTTAACCTTCATTCTTATAATATTGTAAGCTCTACCACTTACAAATGCTAGTTTATATTCCCTCAGGAAAGTCCTGATTGCAGCCATTGCAGATTTTTTTGGGTATAATAGTCTTAAACACCATTAGTTCAAAATATACTTTTCTACCATTAAGATTCTACTCCATTAAGAAAAAAGTGTTTGAATTGTGACGAGAGAGACTGAAGCCACTCTCCCTGCACCTTCCAGGACGATCTGGGCTTCCTTCGATAAACATATGTTATTTATTTACGAATGGAGAGTTTCTTGATCGTTGAGTAGATGTTTTTTGTTGGGGTTCGGTCAAGGTAGATCCAAAAGAAGCGATTTAAAAAATGTATTCTTTAAATCGTATTTTTTGGATTACCTTGACCGACCCCCCCCCCTCCCCCCAAAAAAACCTCTACTAGTTATTTATCTACAAATGGAGAGTTTTTTGACCGTATGTTTTATTATTAGACGATTTTTGTTGGTGTTCGGTCGAGGTAGAAAAAAAAAAAAAATATTTGAAAAAAATGTGAATTTTTTAAAAAGATTATCTGCCGACGTTTCTGCTTACATTGTAAGCCATCTTCAGGGATATCATGAAGACGAGAGGGAGCGTCCTGTCCCTAAGTTCACATTTCCATGACTGAACTGTGAATATTTCAGTCTATTCAATACTACTTCTTTTAAAAAATACACTTTTTTTTTAATTTGTATTTTTTTAAAATCTATCTTGACCGAACCCCAACAAAAATCATCTAATAGTTATTTATCTACATTTCGAATATTAAATACTTTAGCTGAATAGTACTTGTCGGATGTTCTTTCTTGGCAACTGAACTGTGGGCGATTCAATCCTACTTCAACTTACCCAGATTCATGTAAAACTAATTTGGAAGTGAGATAACTTGTTGCACTTTTTTTGAACCATTTTTTACCCAGATTTATCTTTAATGTGGAGTATTTATAAATGCGTGCTATTATTATTGCTTGATTGATTTGTTAGATTCCTTTATCAAAAAGTTATTGGGGTAATAACCTTCTATTGGCTTACAGTTATTGTATGACCTAATACAGTTAACACCTTCACAGTTTATGATGACTGTTTCCACACTAAATTTTTTAGCAAAATATTAAAAACAGCTGTTTCATTCCGGCAAGATAAGTTGAGCGCAGTTAAATTCTTGTTAAGCTAATAGCCAGAGGCAATCCGAGATCACCAAGAAAGCGGTTCGACTCAATTACAGGAATCGATGACCGGATCGGCTTTGCAAGTGCATTAGTCGGCTGCAAACACACTCATAAATCCGAGGCCTTGCGGACCTCGTTGTATTTCAATAAAGTCAAATTTTTATTTACATTGTAAAGTGATATATTCTGATAGGGCAATGTACTATTCCCTGCTATCTATCAATAAAATGTATTACTTAATCCGAAAATTGCTTCTCTTTCTATTCCCCATCGAACATTTCTTTTATTTATATCTATGAGATCAAATTTATTTTAATCAGTACGTAATAATATTTCATTGTGCTTGCAATAGTCCTATAATATTAGACAAATGTAATCAGTGCAGTGAAATTTAGATAATAAGGACATTATTTGAGGTAAAGCGCTTTAATCAGAGCTCCTGTCTCACATCCAATACTCGGGAATGATGTTCTTGTGTTCTTACACAATTTTTTTTTTTTTATAATTTCGATCGCGCCTGATATGGATTAATTGAATGAAGGTTTTCCGAAAGCAGAATCCTGTGCCAGTCAAGCGTTTTTTAAGGATACAACCGAAGAAAATTCAGGAACGATTGTATAAAAATCGCGAGAGCCCAACGCTAAACTCATGCTGTGTACATTATTGCCATTGTGAAGAAGGGGAACACTTGTCTTGGATGTATTTATTCGCGTCCCACGGTTCTATTCTGGACCCCTGATTTTTTCCCATTCAGAGCAGAATGGTACTCAATTAGGGCTGGGTATTCCCACGGACTCACCAGTTCACCAGCCCTGGGTCATTGCAGAGTATTCCTGATAAACACACACACACATTCACACACAAGAAGAAACTAATTGGCACTGAATGTATTGAACAACACCTCACAGTTATAATTCATTCGTAAAAAGAAATGTTATATTATAAGCGGTCATCAACATAGTTTTAATTCACTAATAGAAAATACGCATTAAAACGGATTATATTGTTTTAAAAATCCAAATATATTTTTACAAAATTATCAAGTTTGACGATAAGTGTTCACATATCTCTACACTTCTAATTTAATTTTTCAATTTTACCTCAACGATACTCAACCATCATTCATTGTTAATTATGTTACTCATTCTTCTTTGATTTTTCTAATAATAACCCATTACTCTTAATTGCTCTACTATTTTCTATGACAGCCCAGTCTTTGATCTATGCTACTAGCAATAACTTATTTCACTTATATAAAGTGGGACAGTTAATTAAAAATGATTTATGTATTTAATATAACTTTTGACTTTAACAGCTTAATTACTCACAACAATAGTTTGCAGTAATTTACCTCTGCTTTAGATCTTCATCAGTATAATCTCTGCCAGTAGTTATACGGTTGGTTTTCATACAATCACGATCCGGATAATAAATGAATATAACGCCAAAGAGGCCCAGGAAACACTTTTTAGAGATGTATGATTGGCGACTCATAGCATGCTTGAAAATTCAATAGAGAACGGTATCCAATTAGAACCGAGAGTTTCCAGGAGTACGCCAGGAATCCTCTGGGTTATTACAAACAGAAGCACAAAAAGAAAGAACAAACTAATTGTGTACTGGGGAATGCCCCTAACTAGAATAATTGAATAAGTTCGAAACTTTTAATCATTATAGTTGACATAAAATAGATAATAAGCTTCCAAAACTTTTGAAAGCGAAAAAATCATGGATTTGACGTATTAAAAAAATCATATGAAGTAGAAAAATGAGAAAAAATTAGTGGTATATTATAGTTCTAAAGTTGTGTTCTTGAAATTTCCTTAGATTTTTTATATAACTGAGCTAGGTTATAAATTCTTCTAGTTTAAAAAAAAAAAAAAGAGATATCTAAAGCCTCCATCTATATGTCTTTAAATCTTCCAATATATTGTAAGGTTGTCGAAAATGTGATGTTCGCAATTGTTACAAGTCAGGCAGGGAGCCTTCTCTCTGTTCTTTTATTAACAGTCGTTCGGTGGGAATCATTATTCTGTGACGACCCCGCCTTCATTTTACAGTCCTCTTTTTTCCCCATTACATAAGTCCCGGTGGTCTGTGGCGGCAGGGTAGCACAGGGTATCAGTACGAGTCTCGCTATCCCGCCCAGGGCAAGCTTTTATCACAGACAGCTAGTCCTGAGCTATGGATGTTTAGAATGGTATGGCAACCTGTAGATAGCTCCTCCCTCCATAATGCTAAGTGGTGAAAAGGAAGGCTACCACTTGTCAAAAGAAAATATACCTATATATAGGTATATATTTATAAGTCTAAATCGTTAAATCTACTTCACCAATACTCCTTGTTTACATACATAAATGGTCGGGTTCTGGCCAGGGAGTAAAATAAATTGACCCTCCCCCTCCCCCAAATAATTATTGAATATTATTTCTAATCAATTGATTAATTGATACCAACGTTTCGTCTTAGGATGTAAGCTATCATTAGAGCGTCAGTGATGTAGGAAGGAAGCTCTGTGGTAGGTGAATAATGTCATTATTATGGATTATAATTGTTATATATAATTTATAATTATTATTATATAATAGTATTATAGTAAGACATTATAGTGAATAATGTCATAGTACAATAATGTCACAAGACATCAGCTAAACTAGTAGCTTACTACTGAATGTAATATTCAATGCTTTATTTTCTTCAGAATTAATAAAACTTATATGGCTGGCAATTAAAGAAACCATTTTAACCATTTAATTGAATGGCTTTCGAACCGTTTGTTTTAAAATAAAAACAATGAATAATAATTTAAAGAATATCCCCCTCAGCCTCCAGAAAAAAAAGAAAAAATGTTAATATATAATATCAGTGAGTATAATAATAACTCCTAATTCAATAGGTTTTTCTCTATCTTCAACATTTTAAACATTATTTTTTACACTTTATGATACTTAAGATGGTTATTCGGTCGAAACATTTTGAGAACATAACTCAAAATAAAGTAAGAGCTATTGAAAAAATGTCTGTACCCTTTATGCATAATCAATTTAAGGAACTCTGAAGTTTGTGCAGTTTCAAATTATAATTTTCATCACTCCCCCCTTCTATCCCTCACTATGTATGTATGTATATATATATATATATATATATATATATATATATATTCACTGTTCTATGATGCCTCTATGGTTGTGTGGATTCAAGTCTCTGTACGTATACCACTGTGTTTTTGCCGTATAGATATAGCTAACTCCTCCTTGTTCTTCGGGTGGCAGTCACGTCCAATGGTCGGAAGGCTGGAATCCATGGCTCCACAAATGTAGTTGTAACAACTTGATTGAAGAGCACTACTTGAATTTCTAGTTAAAATTTTCATTCTAGAGAATTTATTCATTTTACGAACTGCCAAAACAGAGGCAAGAACAACTCTTTCTGAGCATGGTTTTTTTCGGTGTCTTTAATATTTTGTTTTTTCGAAACGGCAGAATATATTATATCGATTTCACTTATTTTAGCTGTGCTAATTTGCTCGCTGTCTCTGATGAGTTAAATATTTATTTTATTTTATTGCTTCCCTTATTCTAGTGAATTCCTAATTTTTCAGTAGCTATTGAGGTTGTTCGTCACTGAGAGAGGATTTGAGCGGTCCAAGTTTCACCAATAGCGAATCCTCACCACTGGAAACTCATTGTCCCAGAACTTACCGATGTGCTCTTTCTAACATCCGAATCACAACTGAAGCTATAATCAGATAAGGGTGTGTAACGTTCAACTCACATATTGCCAGTATTCTATACAGAAAGGGAGAACTACTCGACGGAGTAATGCTAGGGGTGGAAACAAATATGACACTTGTTGTTGTCAAAAATGAAGTTTATGTTCATCTAAACATTAACTTCATTTTTGAAATTCTCAAATTTTATTCAGCCAATTTTTCTGGAATCGGTGAACTTCAACTACTTTTGCCATCACGTTTAAACTACACTACTCTCCACAGGGCATTATCTATAATACATACATTATATTAATATAATAAATAATACATTTTACTGGGTACTATATAAATAAAGTGGGCTCTGAAAGTTGACCATTAATTTTTCTATACAATAGAGGGATGTAATGGATGAAATACTACTACTAATACTAATTAATATAAATAAATGACTCTATGACTTTCCACAACCATTGCCCCGGATGGGTACGGCCATTAGACCACTACCACAGAGCCGGCTACACTAGACGTCGGACGTAGTACCAGAGGCGCAGAACTACCGCGGATAATGTGTGGGAAGGGGAAGGCAGGCTAATAACCTGTCCTCCCGCCAGACCGCGACACCTGTAGTCCTGGAGTACCACGCCAGTGAGGAACCTGGATTCCTCTTTCCAGAAGATAGATGGTCGTCATTCTCACGTCACATGGCCATTGGACCACTACCACTGAGCCGGCTACACTGTACTCTGTCCGTAGTACCAGAGGCGCAGAACTACCGCGGATAATGTGTGGGAAGGGGAAGGTAGGCTAATAACCTGTCCTCCAGCCAGACCCTGCGACACCTGTAGGAGTACCACGCCAGTGAGGAACCTGGATTCCTCTTTCCAGAAGATAGGTAGATGGTCGTCATTCTCACGTCACATGACCATCTGAAGTATGTCAGCTGGCGTACCCATCAGTGTGTGACTTGTTTATCTCTGATTTGATCAAACTGCAATCGTCTTTTCTTTTAATCATTTGCTTAATGGAACATTTTGAGTTCGAGTTATGACATTTGACAATTGCAGAAATTCTTTATCAAGGTAGCATTAGCATTTGATGAAGGTAGTCTATATTACTTAAGCACTTTCGCTTTTGCCAAGAGAGGGGTTTTAGAAATAGGTAAATGATTTGGAAATCAAACTATTTACTAATACTGGAGATATTAAATGTCTACTTTGAATATAATGATCTCTAAAAATGGGATTCCCTTCTGGATTTGAGGTTTGACTTGAGGTTTATTTATGAATTTTACTATCAATTAATAGATTATTGCCTTTTTTAAATATGCACTACACATTATTCCATACTTAATTATCTAAACATTCATTTAATACAATAACTTGTTTCATGATAAAAATTGTATAAAATTACTTGTTACATCATTTATTTACCATGTTTTAATTCCTGATCCTAATAATTCGGTTATAATGTGGATTTCCCCTTATAGTTATCACCACTATTCAATCCCGTTACCTATAATAATTATATTTTAATGCATAAATGGGATATTTAACAGCCAGCTGAGGAAGAAGATGAATTGAATTTCGCGTTGTCTCATTCGGAAGGGTTTATAATTAACTATATATTTCAACAAGATTATAATAAATTTACTATATTCTTAGGCTGAGTTCCATTTCAAATATAATATAATAACGACCATTAGCATTTTATTCGTTGTAGGATTTTTAAGATAAATAGGGGTGGGGTATTTTCTGAAATGTCAAGGGAGAGTATAAAAAGTTTTTTTAATGAAGCAAACGTAATATTTAGTTTGGAGTAATGAAAGTTAACACACATTCAAATGGTGAGTTTTTACTGTAGATATTATTATTAGATGTTTTTCGTTGGGGTCGATCAAAGTAGATCCAGAAAAATACAATTTAAAAATACTTAGATGATTTTAGTTGGGGTTCGGTCAAAATTATCTGCCAACTTTTAGGCTTACATTGTAAGCCATCTTCAGGGCTGTAGAAATACTATGTCATAAGAATAAAAAAAAACATAAAAATTAAATGATTTACTAATGAAAATAATGTATTATTTAATATTAATGTATGTACTTTTAGTAATATTAATGTGTTTAATACTATTGTAAATAAAATATTATATGTATTAATAATGTAAATCATTTAATTTTTTGTGCTTCTTTATTATTATGACATTGTATTCCAATAGCCCTGAAGATTGCTTACAATGTAAGCCAAAACTTTGGCAGATAATTAAAAAAAAACAAATTTTTTAAAATTTGTATTTTTTTGGATCTACCTTGACCGAACTCCAACAAATAAACAATTTATAATTATTAAAAACATCTAAAATGGTAACACACATTGTTTATTAATAAACAAAATATTTTATCAGTTACCATACACAGGGAAAGTGAACAATCAGGAGTGGGAGTTTGCCTGTACCGTAAGTTTTAATTCTATTGTTTATAACCGCAAATGGGTCGTTTTTCCTTAGGACATTTGTCAGGTCAATTTTAAATGGAAAGAAAAAGTCCTTAATTTGTTATTGAGCTGAATCTGACTAATAGGAGCGAAGGATTGTGCCAACTGCGAATAAATCTAGTCTTATGATTAATTTAGGAATATATTTATTTTAGTGTAATGATACCCAGTACAGGTGTTTGTTTGTTGTTAAAGTTAATTACACAAATTTGTTTATTGTTAATAGTAATTACATAAACAAAAACACAAATATTCATCAACTACAGTAGTGAGGAATTCACTTAGTTGAAGCAGCTCTTGTTTTGCTCTGATGGAAATGCAAAAGATAAATTTAAATTTCATAAAAACAGTTCAGCGCTTTTCGGTTTACACATTTTATAATTTCATTATGGTAGATTTGGTTATGAATAAGCTTTGGATTTTTTACACTTAACGAATAAGTAAAAAAAAAATATATATGCTCGCTGTCTCTGATGAGTTAAATATTTATTTTATTTTATTGCTTCCCTTATTCTAGTGAATTCCTAATTTTTCAGTAGCTATTGAGGTTGTTCGTCACTGAGAGAGGATTTGAGCGGTCCAAGTTTCACCAATAGCGAATCCTCACCACTGGAAACTCATTGTCCCAGAACTTACCGATGTGCTCTTTCTAACATCCGAATCACAACTGAAGCTATAATCAGATAAGGGTGTGTAACGTTCAACTCACATATTGCCAGTATTCTATACAGAAAGGGAGAACTACTCGACGGAGTAATGCTAGGGGTGGAAACAAATATGACACTTGTTGTTGTCAAAAATGAAGTTTATGTTCATCTAAACATTAACTTCATTTTTGAAATTCTCAAATTTTATTCAGCCAATTTTTCTGGAATCGGTGAACTTCAACTACTTTTGCCATCACGTTTAAACTACACTACTCTCCACAGGGCATTATCTATAATACATACATTATATTAATATAATAAATAATACATTTTACTGGGTACTATATAAATAAAGTGGGCTCTGAAAGTTGACCATTAATTTTTCTATACAATAGAGGGATGTAATGGATGAAATACTACTACTAATACTAATTAATATAAATAAATGACTCTATGACTTTCCACAACCATTGCCCCGGATGGGTACGGCCATTAGACCACTACCACAGAGCCGGCTACACTAGACGTCGGACGTAGTACCAGAGGCGCAGAACTACCGCGGNAACCACTATATATATATATATAATGTGTCTTTTCTTGTGTACGTGTAAACTTTCTACAGGCCAGAGAATTCCCGGCGAAATTGAACTATTTGGTGTCGTAGTTTACCTCTGCTGTAAACGTTAATGGTTCGCGTTTTATTAGCCAAAATCGGTTCTTTTTCATAAAGAAATTTGGAATCTCGCAATGATTTTTAATATTAAAAATACATATAATAAATATGAAAAACAGGAAAAGGATTACTTCCGTGATTGGTATACACGCAAAAGGGTGTTTTTACTTTATTAAAAAAATAAAAGTAGAGGGTCTAAGTCTGATAAGGGTTTTTTTGTGTGGTAAAATAAAAGAGAAGCTGTTAACGTTAGTTGGGAAATAACTCTCTTTTTTTAGGGGTTGTCTTTCAGTATTCCACATTCACTTTTCCTTTCGCCCCCTATCGCCTACGAACTATTAGCTGAGCCAAAATATATCAGTAATACCAATATATATCAATAATACCAATATATATCAATAATGCAAAATGCTTTACTAATGGACTTACTAAGGACAAAACGATATGTATTATTTATAATATAGAAAAATTCCCGTCTTCCCTTAAACTGCGTCCACACACTTGTTTTTCACCAAACTATCGCAATTCTATCGACATTTACAAAGACTAACCGCTATTCTACATACAATATATGTACATTTAAACGGTCTTCATGTACTGTTATGGACTCTTAAAAAAATTAATAAAATCACGTCTATTCCACAAGAGTTAATGGGAATAGAAAAAAGAAAATAAAGTTCAAAAACTGCACTTAAATTTACAGCTAATCATATTACACACACACACACGCACATATATATATATATATATAGAGAGAGAGAGAGGTTCCGGTCAATATATAAAAAAATATCTGCCAGTGATGAATATCCGATTCAAACTTTTTTTTTTTTATAAAGGGAATGATTAAATAAAAAAAGTCCGTCACGCAAGTGCTGCGTAGACTGAGCAGCGAATTTCTCAATCTAGAAGTTGGTGAACATTTGTGTTGTAACAATTACGTTTACCACGAGACGGGTGATCGAAGGGCCAAGGAGAGGTGAGTCCCAACGATGGCCTTGGCCTGGCACGACCTACCATAATACGTATTCTCACAGCTTAAATGATTTCCTTTAATTTTCTATAGTTTTTATAATGATTAATATCACCAGAAAGTTATTATTTAAATAATCTTTCAATATCTATTTCCTCCAGTATTTTTAGTGTACATTTTTTCTTTAGTAGAGTACTAATTTGTAGCGTTTTTATCTCTGATACGAATAAAGAAACTTAACTGGAGATAAGCACAACCGCGTACGGTGAGATCCGAGACAGAGAGTTGGGCTGCACGTAATCCCCGGTGAGTTCACTAATATGTAGCAGCAGTCGGTGACGAATGACTCGACACGTCTTCCCGTGAATCACCATTCCTCACTCCGTCCATTGCGCTTCGAACTCATTCAGAAGAGACAGTGACTCCATTAAATTAGTCAGGATTTCGGTCAGGATCAGAAAAATACAATACTCACAAATAGTTGGGTAATTATTTTATTTTTGCCGACGTCCCTTGGAAAATACATATGAAATTTATTGATTTTTGAATATGTAAGAAAATAAATTATTTAGAAATAATTTGCAGTTTTATTATCTATATATATATGAAGAAATTAGTCAGGATTTCGGTCAGGATCAGAAAAATACAATATTCCTAAATTGTTGGGTAATTATTTTATTTTTGCCGACGTCCCTTGGAAAATACATATGAAATTTATTGATTTTTGAATATGTAAGACAATAAATTATTTTGAAATAATTTGCAGTTTTATTATCTATATATATACTGAAGAAATTAGTCAGGATTTCGGTCAGGATCAGAAAAATACAATATTCCTAAATTGTTGGGTAATTATTTTATTTTTGCCGACGTCTCATGGAAAATACACATGAAATTTATTGATTTTTGAATATGTAAGAAAATAAATTATTTTGAAATAATTTGCAGTTTTATATCAGGATCAGAAAAATTTTTTTGGGGGGATTATGAGACCCAAACATATCCCATGAGTTAGTTACCTTGGCGCCTCATACATCAATGTTAAACCTACAAACCTCTTTTTTATCTCGTTAGAATTGTTGGATCAATAATAAAGTCATATTAAATTAGGAACTGTCGAAACATATAGAATCTACATCTCTGATTTATTCAAAACCGGTTCAGCCAATTTGTCACAACTAATTTATAAAAGATAAAACTTCAAATTGGGCTTGATTTTTTTTGGTTTTAGAAAATGGTTTTGATTTTTTAGATTAAAATAATTATAATTTTTTAAGGAACTAGATTTAAAATAGAAATAGGCACGTTTCTTTTAGAAAACAATGAAGTTAACATGATGAATAAGACAAATGAGCCGTCCACAGATTTTATCTATGCAGAATAATTTTTCCTGATCCAGAATTTTTCCATCTGTTCATTGCAATTTTTTATTTATTTGTTCATTTATTTTTTTTTTAAATTAAAAGCCTGCATATGAAATAAGAAGCTTTAAATCTGAAAAGAGAAGGATTGAAAGTGTGGAGGACATTCTGACAATGGAGAATGCGGGTGGGTCCATAAGAACCAGGAGAACTGTATGTTTTTACAGCGGCGGACTCGAAGTACGTGCGTACATACACGGTCTCCTTTGGTCGGAGATTCCTTTGCGCGAGACGTTATGTAGCCACCTGTCTATGATAAATTAGTACATTAAAGACAACTATAACGGCTATGAAGCTGTTGGTAGGGACATTACTGTGTACAGCTTTTTTTTTCTGCCTGAGCTTCTGTTTGTAATGATTCCTGGGGAACACCCAGCCCTGATTCTTCAGGGAATGAGTCAGGTGGCCAGAACGGTGTGCTGACCACACTTTTTTTGTAATGATAATTGCTATGGTGAATTAGTATATTCACCAATACATCTTTCCAATACATACGATTGCTTAGCTTCATGTTAACTGGTAGCCACCCTATTCCAACACCTATGTTCTGACCTAAGTCAGGCCAGAGTGGGACTCGAACCCGCATCACCTGGCTTGTGAAATTCAAACAGATACCCCTCAATAAACCGGTGCCTTAGCAATACATTTAACCGATAACTCTTATGGATTCAGTTTTTCTCGCAAGGAAATCGGAGGTATTTATGAGTGTAACACCCGGCGCTGTTTTGCGTCTCTCCGACACTTCCGACGCTAAGCTCTTTTCCTACGCAGATCCACGAGCCAATTCCTTATTTCTTCACTTATTCTCTCCCACTTTGATTATTATTGTGTGGTATATGGTGGCGTCTTGGGTGGGTTTGATGATGGACTAAAGCGTCTCTTAAACTGTATCGCTCGGTTTGTCTTCGGCTTACCTAGGAATTCCTGGGTAACCTGCCTGTTTACAGATTTAAAGTGGATGTTTCCTTCCTATCGCAGACTTTACTTCCTTGGTTCCTTCCTTTATAATACTGTCTCCACACATTCTCCTTCTTACATTTATGAACTCCTTACCTTCAACTCCACAGTCCGTTCACGCCACACTAGATCCCGTACCTCTGATCTTTACACTCCCTCTTACAGAACTGCTTCATTTCGCCGCTCTTTCCTAGCTCGGGCAGCTCGCCTTTAGAACTCCCTACCCTCAAATATTCGACGTGCTCCTTCTCTTTCTATTTTCAAATTCTTCCTTTTTCAGCATCTTCTATCCATCCAAACTGGATCTTCCCTAACTATGATTTTTGCTTATTAATAATTGATTGAATTTTATGCGCATATGATATGTATGTAAAACAATGGAATTAGTGTGAGTAAAGTGTTATTTGGTGTTTTCTTTAAATGGGTACTTCAAATTGCATTTTTCTTTTCCTAAGCTCACTGCTTTTTTTTCTTTTTTCTTTCTCGTTTCCAAGTCATATTGTTATGAATTATTAACTCATCAGCCTCGAGGAAATGTTATTTTTATTTAAGTTTTTGTTTAATTTTTACTATTTCTTTTATAAATAATTTTTGTATTATTTATTTATAATCATGTATATTTTTTGAACCAGAAAAGGCCTTATGTAAAATTCACTTAAAGTTATTCAAGGGGACTCTTGGTTTGTCACAGAATAAAGTTTATTTTCTTCTTCAACAATCTTCAATTTGTTCATTATTATGAGCTTTATGAAAAATAGTAAATATAGAAGGTTTAAAATGTAATTTTGTATAATACATGTTCTTCAACACTATTATGTATGGCGCGCGACAAGGAAGATATGATTGAACTCCGATGGTTGAGCGCTCCCCCAACCCTTTTCCCCAAAAAACCTGAGGCCAATCTTTTTCTCTTATGTTCATTGCCCGCTCCTACTTGTTCCGTCAAATTAATCAATTACTCATTATTTCTGTCTGCTTGCCTTGAAAAGAAAGGAAATTTGCTCAATTTAAGCAGCCCCGCTAAGCTTTAATTTTGTGGGGAACATATGAGACTTGGTATACCTAATGCGTGAATGATGACTTCATATTCCATTTTCTAGTCGAGGAAGGAAAATATCAGCTCTTACTGAACATGATTTAAGGCAAGAAAGTAAAATCTTGATTGCTATCCAATTATGAAGGTATAACTAAAACAAACAAATAGCCATTCATAATCATTATAGAGTTTTTTAAATAATGTAAAAAAAAAAAAAAAAAAATTAAATTCGACAAGAAGACGAAGAAAAATATCTAATATTAATTTACATTCCTATGTGATTTGAAACATCGCATGGAATAATCAACAAACCTGCCCAAAATGTGTGTCTAAACTCTTGATTCCCAAAGTCACCAGAAATAAGCAAAGCATATAGTGGGTCGTTTTACTTCTTTTTTTTTTTTAGTTGTTTAACAGTGAAAATAGATTTATTTCTTAAAATTTAGGACCACTACGTCGAAGAGTAATGTTTGCCTTTTTTAACATTAGCTGAGGAATGAAAACCGAACTATTCTGTTTCTAGCATATACTCGTATATTCTGAATACATTTCAAATGTCCAAACTCCCAGATACAAAGAAGGCCTTATCACACGCCCCTCAGCGTCAAGCACATCATCGAGGATTTTCCTGCCAACCAACCGCAGTTCCTCTCCCACAGTCTTACCTGTCTCCAAGACCTCTACCGTAGCCCTTGGAGACAGAAAAGCAATATCATCAGGATTTTGAAAGAATCTGTTCTTAACAAAAAAAA
>KZ807401.1:264419-311108 GCA_000696205.2 Oncopeltus fasciatus
ATATATAAAAAAAATAATAACTATTAGTAATCATAATAATAATAATGAAAGTCGAGTCTACTTCAGTGGAATGATTTAATATTTAGATAAATTATGAGCCGAAGCTCTTGCAATGTTTTTCTCGGTTAAAGAGTGATAGTTTTATTCAACACAGTATTGTTTAAACTGCTCAAGTCCAAAACTGAAAGATAAACTGAAATTAAGGATTTCCTTAGAAAAAAAAAAAAAAAAAAAAATTGTAACAGAGATAATTGAATTCCCTTCGGAACCTTTTTTTTTATGTCAGTAAAATAATAAAGAAAATGTTTTTCTTGAATTTTCTTAGTGAGGGAGCTCGGGGACTTGTTGATCCCCTAAGCCTAGGCTAAGGCTGTGGATAGTATTGGCTACGTTGTTATCCGGGTATCTTACGAGGCTGGCCAGGACGCCATTAGAGACCTCTCTCTCCAGCGTATTCCAGTGGGGAATAGGTCGCTTTTTCTGAAAAAAATTGTGTAAATTGTATCCCATGTGCATGTATCTCGCACGCACGGAACTAATATTGCTCTAACCTCTAGCGGAACAATTGACATTTCTCGTTATCCCCTCTCCTATTGGTCCGATTTTACCCAATAGAGAGCTGAGCCTTTCTCACTGCATTTAAAAACGACTTGCACAATTTCATTAAATAATTCTTAATCTAGAGCATGTTTGTGTAGCAGATAATTGACACAATTGATGTATATACATTTTAGTGATTTGTAGAAGGTCGGTTCGGAGAGAATATCGAAAAAAAGTTCAAAAATCTTTCACTAGGACACACTCAAACAATAACTGGATTCCTTCCGAATTTGCTAAAATAGTCTCTTAAATGAGTTAAAGGAAAAAAAAATGAGTGTGTGGAGGTTTATCTGCACAAAAAATAGTGTTATTTTTTTAATGCTGCGAACATACAAACTCAACATAAGGCATTTAAATTATATATGTATGATTTGGATTGTTGAAACAATCTTTAGTGGGGGATTATCTACAACTGCAGACTGTAGCAAAATGCAGGACTTGACTGTTATTTCAACGAGAGTAATAACTACCGTTCAGTCGAAAATAACTACCCTGAATCGGAAATTCACGTTGTACAACGTTTTGCCTCACTTTTCCAAAAGAGTGTGCAGTGTCACGGTAGTTTCCTCGGGGTGCTAGACATGAACATTTCCACTCAAAGTACATTTTGTTACTTTAAGCCGCATATTTCGAGTGTCGTATGGTCCTTTTTTTTTGTTTAACTTATAGAACTATTCATTAATAACGCTTGAAAGGATTCGCTTTTAGTTTTAATCGGATGTGAAAGAGTTAAGAGGGAGACTAAAATACAATAATAATTATAATATCAATATAATACAATTCAATAAATATTAATTTTATTGCGGATTTTAATCCCACGTAAATTTAAATCAATTAATGCAAGAGAATAGAATAAAAAATCTAACTGTCCCAGCCAGGACTCGAACCTGGAACTCCTGCTTTCCACTTGCACCACCGGGACTAGACAGATAACTTATTAAATTCCCAACACACTAGCGAGAGTCTAACCTACGAGAAAGACGAATACATCGTCTTATGCTCGAAGGAGCCGACATTGCCTAGTTATTTATCGACTCTCGTTGTTTACTTTTTATTTTCATTTATAAATATTAATTTTATTGTGTTTTTTTATCCCACGTAAATTTAAATCAATTAATGCAAGAAAATAGAATAAAAAGTCTAACTGTCCCAGCCAGAACTCGAACCTGGATCAGCTAACTGGGCAAGCGCGTATTCTCGTAGGTTAGACTCTCGACTCTAGTGCTGGGAATTTAATACGTTATCTGTCTCTCTCGGTAGGGTGTTTGGTTAACGCGCTTCCTCGGTTAGCAGGAGATCCAGGTTAAAGCCCTGGCTGAGAAAGATTTTTTTATTCTATTTCCTTGCAATTATTGAAATACAATTTAATAATTGTAATATCGTCGTTGTTGTTTGAGTTATGAAAAAGTTGTAGAACGTAATAGTTAAAAAATTTCTTTTTTATCGTTTTTGTTTAGGATCTACAACAATTTAGCGAAGAGCTTTTGTTTAGGGAGAGATTTACAGAAGTATCTCTGATGCTACCCCCACTCTTCCGTCCCAGCCAGTCTATGGCAGAGCTTTGTGGCCATACGTTCTTGCAGACATTGTCCTGTGCTGCACGTTTGATCAGACGTTGTCCCTCAATCTTCGTAGAAGCACGAGGAATCTGCTTAGTTTGCGAAGATCCTGTATGCATCTTCTTTTTTCTTCTATTCGCCATAGAAATGGAAAACGTTCATCAAACTTGAATGCTGTACTTTCAATTTGGCTGTACGTCAACCATTAATAATTGTGAAAATGGACGACAACTAAGTTTTAGCAACATTATTTTTACCGCAATGTTAATTGATTGAAGTCACAAAGAGGCGTCATTAAAAGACCTGTGTTTATTGTTCAGTTTCTCAGCTGGAAGTATTTGTACGCAAACTTTACTTTTCATTCAAACTCACCTAAAGTTATAACAAATGTTTTTACTCTCACTTTACATTTAATCCCCACTCCTATTCGTCCGATTTCGCTCTGCAACTCACAAACTCTTTCATGTTACGTTTAAAAGCGATTTGCCAAATTTACTTTAAGAAATTTAACTAGTTGCATCTTCTAAGCCGTAAAATTTTAAAATTTAAAACTTTACAATATACGTAATTAACTACTTTTAATTGTAATATTCGCTGTCTATCTCCTAAAATATATAATTTATCAGCAACTCAACTTGCCTTGAGTTTTATTACTCTAAAGAATATATTAAGCCCGCTGTAAAGAAAAAAAAAAAAATTCGATTCACACTTGACATATCAGATTGTCCCCAATATTTTTAAACTACCGTTTTTAAAATGCCTAAAGTGAGCAATATACTAGGTAGTGGGGTATCATTTACAGCAATTACCTCTCATGACAATTTAAATTTATATACCCTCCTGAATGAACTTACGTGAAGATAAAATGTAACTTTTCATATGTACAAAGAGAGTAGGCAGACTATCAAAAATGAAAATAAATTATTTTTAAGGTCTTCGTTCTATGCATCATTAATGTATTATTAATAAATTCAATTTAGATGTAATTAATGAATATAGGTTAAAATATATTAAATGTATTACTTTTAAACAATTAAATACAAGGGAACAGAATAAAAAATCTAACTCTCTCAGCCAGGGCTGGAACCTGGATCTCCTGCTATCCTGCAAAAGTGTTAGCCATTTACGCCACCGAGACACGGGATACAATACCACAATAAAAATAAATTTATAAATGTATTACTAATTAATATATGTTTAGGAAAATGTATAAGGAAAGTTGTTTGTAAGATTCTAATATTGTAATATATTTTTATAATAGAGCTGTAATAGACATATTCACTTTCTGATTCATATAGAATTTACATTCATAATAGTGATATTTTTTTTTTTTAATTTATGTTAGGAAAAGTTTGTTGGGCGTTATAGGCGCAAATTATAATTTTCTAAAATGTATTTTCTTAAAGATTTTGAAGTCATACGCTTGTTACAAATACACTATTACGGCTGTGTAGTTCCCCCACTCTACATCCTTGACGAGTGTAGAGCACCAGGCTCTGTTGTGGTCTTTTCTTTGGGCTCATTACTCATATCGGCTTGTAATGTATCACTTCCCTTTTACCTACGATCAAAATGTTGATTTCTGATGAACTATGGGATATCAACAAAGATTACGCACGACGACGGACTTCTTTTTGGCTTATATTCGTATGGCGTTTGTGTTCAATCCTGCCTTGTTTCACGTGTCTAGTAAAACGCTTTACGCAGCAAGCGCCCTTCCCCCTCTCTCTCTTGGGACTATTAAGCTGCCATTGGGGGAGGGGGGGGGGACAATGGACAGATATCTATAATGCAGGCTGTGGGTGTGATAGGCCGTGCAGGTTGCGACTCTAGCGAACCTAGCGGAGAAAGCGGACATGCAGGTATGGTAAGGTCATGCGCTTCACTTGGTGTACTTTCTTCATGCATTATATTTACATTACAATAACTATTAAAATAATTAATTCATTTATTCTATATATTAGAAAAAATATATTATAAATTCTGTTATTCAGAAAGTATTCGAAATTGTTATCCAATATATAAAAATTAATATTTTTAATAAATTTGATCATTGATCAACTTCATAGGTCGATTCTTGAAATTTTTTCTTAACTGCTTTATCCAAATTGTTTATTCTTTAAGATATTTTGGCAGGGAAATATGTTATTAATGTCACTCGTTTTTCTATTTTATTCTATTTATGANAATAGATATATAGATAATATGAATTATTACATTTTTATTAAGGTTTAACTTTAACTGATATTTTATTTTTTCATTTTCGTTAAACTAGTTAAGGCTATTAATAAATTTTTGACATTTCTGTTTGGGGTGCATTGCCTTATTCCTGCTCTCTTCGTTTTTGAAGGTTTTTGCATAAAAAAATATTTCAGAATTGAGTTTTCACACTTTTCAGTGTCACAGAAAAGTCTAATTTTAGAAATTTTTTTTTAAAATACTTTTCACTGGTGATCTTGCTCTATATATTATATGTTTGTACGATCATATTGTCCAAATATTAAAACATTAACATTTTATTTTTTTTTAAAGTAGAGTTTTAAATTAAATATAACTAGTTTTAAAATGATATGAGCCCTAAAATTATGATTCAGTCTGTTTTAGCAGTCTCAAGTCTGGAAGCTCAAATGTAAGTGAAGTTCCTTAACTTCTAAATCCGAATGATGTTCTTATTGACAAGGAAATGAAGGAATGAGTTCGTCACTCAAGAACTGCAGAGACCTAACATATTTCCTAGGTACCATTGAAGACTTGCTATGAATTTGGTTCCGCGCTAAATTTAATCTTATTGAGAAGGGCAGTGAGGTGAAAATGTAACCTTGCTGAGGTCAAACTTTATAACAGTTTGATACTCATTAATAAGTCTTTAATAAAAATAACGCAACATATCCTATAAGTTCTTTGCTGATAATAATTATTAATTTATAATTAGTTTGAAATTGAAATATTATTACCGGTATTGCCATATAGGTATTTATACCTATAAATACCTATATTTAATGTATTATAGGTGTAAATACTTATGTATTAATAATTAATACTTATAAAAAGAATGAAGCCTAAGTAAGTGAAAATGACTTAAATTAAAAAATAAGCACATTAAATGGAGGAGTAATTCTACACCGAGCTGACTCTAGGCTGGCTGAAAGAAGAGACGCTCAAACCCCTTGGTTAAAATCTCAGATATCTATCTTAACATATATATTTGTCGTAGAAATGTTAGAAGAAAAAAAAGTCTGGAAATTAAATGTAAGCAGATTAAGAATTATGATAATAAAACTATTGTAAGTAATCTTTCTTTAAATCACCCTTTACTCCATTTTGTTTTTAAGAAAAAGATGAATTTTTCTGGTGAAAAAAAAAAGTATCAGTTTCTTTATTTTTAAAATTGCACAGATACATACAAAAACTGTAATCTAGAAATATTAATTTTAGTTGTGGTTTATTACCCCACGTAAATTTTAAACAATTAATGAGAGGAAATATATTAAAAAATCTATCTTTCCCAGTTAGTGTGTTGGGAATTTAATAAGTTACTTGCTCGTCCCGGTGGTGTAAAGGTCTAGCATACCGGCCCGGAAAGCGGGAGATCCTGTTTCGAGTCCTAGCTGGGACAGATAGATTTTTTATTCTATTCCCTCTCATTAATTGTTTAAAAACTGTAGTTTAGAGGTTGGAGAACTTGTTATGGATGGGTTTATTGGCGATCCACGGTGTACTGGAGACAGCTCACTATTCTAGCCTCACGATTTTTTCCATTTAGTGATGAATTTGACCCCTTTAGAGTCATTGTTCATGTGAAATTAGGTTCGTCATCGGGGAACGTATAGAAAATAAATCCCAAATGATAACATCCACGGGTATTGAAACTGAAGTCATGAAATTTAACGTTCCCCATGAACTTGGTGTGATGTTCACTCCTTGTGTAAATGTGTTAGTTCCGCGATAAATCCCCTGTCGTGAAAATTGAATAAAAAGCCATTAAAGCCCTGTTCTGGATGGAGTTCTTGATGGATAGTTGGAAGTTGGTAGTGGAGATTAATGCAAGTTTGTGAGCTGTGGTCTCTTTGAGGCGAGATCTATGGGATCATGTAAGTGTTGTAATCATGGCGACCATGGGGGGATTTACTTCGTACGGAAATATTCGGGGCACCGATCTAAACCACTCTGGATGGAAAAGAAATTTACTATCAAGATTTTATTGTTATTAATGTTATTATTACTTTTGTTGTAGAAATATTTGTTTTTATCTTAATAGCAATAATGTGATAAATGTGATTGAATTGTGCTTTAAAAATTACTTTCATCAAAACCCTAACATGCAAGGATTTCTCACAGGATAACTTTTCGAACTAATAAGGCCATCCTCAGATAGTATCCATCTCTTATTTATTTATAATTACACTCATTATATATGATCGTCATCAATTTTCCAAAAGGTTGAATTCCCAAAAGTTGAATTGAAGGTCTATTTTGTCAATTATAATTATAAATATATCTTTTAAAAATTAGCCAACATTTTTTAATATTATAATATTTTTCTTTGCTAGTTTTTTTTTCCAATTAATCTATGGTAGTCTATTTTTCAACAGGTACAGACCACCATAATTACCATAACATTAGCAATGAAAAATATTATAATAAGGAAAACTGTTTGCTAACTGTTTATATTGATATTTTGAATTGTAATTGACAGAATTGTGCTTGACACATTTTGATAAATTAATAACGATCATTAAGAATTTGTATAATAATAAATAAATGAAAGATGGAAAATATCTTCTCAGATGTAATAGTCTTATTAGTTCGAAACGTTATGACCTGAAGTTTTGATGAAAATCATTTATGATTTATTAAAAGACAATATTTCCCACAAAAAAGGAGAAGAAATTATTTTTTATATTATTAAATAAAATATTATTTNAATTTTACTTTTAGATCTCGTCTATTCAACCTTATTAAGAACGTACTAATCTCAAGAATATTTAATATTAATATTTAAGTTAGGGTTCCGTTCGAATGTAAGTATTAACACTTATGTATCTGTATCTTATGGACCTTCTATTGCTAAGGGCTGCTTTTGACTGCCACAATTTGATCCTACAGTGGACCTAACTGGTTTTCAGTTCTGTCATCGAAGGAATGACTAACATATTTTGTTTTTTATGTAAGAACATTTGTTGTGTGTGTAATCTCAATGTACAATATGTGACATTTTATATATGACATATAACTGTAATCTCAAAAATGCCCCATTTTAGTTTTACATTTGAAATTAATAATTAAAAACATTGGCATTCAATTTATTTTCATAATTTTTAGTGTATTGATCCTTAATATTTATAAGTCCTAAACATTTGAATAATGAAATGATAATTATAATAATAGTGTGATATTAATGTGCATATTCGAATTGTTTTCAAGTTCGCTTTTAGTTGTTTTCTCATATCAGAAATGATATTATTATCATGTACTCTGATTTAGGTTTTTTTTTTTTTTAAATGTTATTTCATCAGATGACAGTATAATTTGTAGAAAATTAATTATTTCCTCAATAAGACTTTTACATATGTTAATGTAGCTAAAGGCTCTTAGATTTAAAATTTTGACAGATAATAAGATGTTTAGTTATTTATTTTTTCATTTTTTTTTTGTTTACAGAGTTTAACACAAAAAAAAAAAATTTCCCTCGAGTAGAACTATTAATTTAATGGAAATATTTATTTTACTTTGAGGAAAACAAATGATTTAGGAAACTGTGGAGATATTCAATGCGAGAGTTCAGCAAAGGATTTTTATTTTTTGCGCGCTTCCAGTTACAGAATTGGAAACACCTAGAACAGTCACACTATATATACGTACTATATCACACTATATATCCGCTATGTACGTACTATTTTCTGTGAAATGACTAATCTATACGTTTCTTATCTCGTCTCTTTCCTCAGTAAGAATGAGATAAGAAATAAGTCAAGTTAAGTATGCTCTGCGCTTATCTCTTTGCGAGCTATTGCTTATGAACGGAGAAAGTCATTGGGATTTCTTTGGAGCGTAAATAAAACAGCTGAATCGATGCGGCAAGTCATAACTCTTTACTCCTTTGTTCGGCCTGTGTGTCTTCTGTTCATTTTTATTCAACATTCTTATTATGTTGTATAATTATAACTTATTAAATCTTATCATTTTTATATACATTCGCCTTTTCTAGAGATATTCCATGAAATAAATAGCCTGAAATTCTGTCTAATAATTTTCGCCAATTCCAAAGGATTTTAGCTATAGAGGTTGTTATTATATTATATTTTTTTAGAATTATTCTGATATTTTATCTCTGATCTATCTACCAGATACCAAAAATGACAAACACTATATATAGGAAACAACTGCAGTAACAACAAACTGACAACGAACAAAGAACCTATTCCTAAACATCCTGACAACTTCATACATCCAATAAATAAATATGTTTTGTTAAAATCGGTCAAAAGGTTAACAAAATGATATTATTAACACATTTTATCTTATCCGACGTTTCGAATTAAATGTTATTATCAATATAATTTATGAATTATTTTTGAATTCATTCTCGAGGCAGCAAAATGTTGATCACTTTATTACTAATAATTAGTTATTTTAATAGAACGCCGTCCATTAAATAGAATTTTTTTAAAAGTGAAAAATACAAAATCTCGAAAAAGTAATACAAAACTAATTTAATTCAATCAAACATATTTATAAATTTTACGAACTTATTTAGGTCGGTGGAGGCTTTCTGCGGGTAACTAATTGAGTTCCTCAGAGTTTACAATTTTATGTTTAAAAACTGTGGGTTGGGAATTTAATAAGTTTAGATAACTTAAGAGCTAGATGCTCATCCCGGTGGTGTACTGAAAACATACCGGCCCGGCAAGAAGGAGAACCAGGTTCGAGTCCTGGCTGGAACAGATAGATTTTTTATTCTATTCCCTCTTATTAATTGTTTGATTATATGTTTAATAATCACAGAACATATTAAGTATATAGCAGTATAGCATCCAGAGGGCATATTATATGCAGAAGTTAATGTTGGAGGTGTGAAGCCTGCCTTCACCAGCTGACTGCAGCCCATCCTCCTAACTCTGACCTTATCCTCTGTGACGGCGAGTCTGCACGTTTGTCGCCAGGTGCAGCCCTCTCCTACAGCTGTCTTCCTTATTTACCTCAACCATTTACTTCTCGGGTAGTAGAATGACTCGCATTATTGACATTTAATCTATGTTGTATCTTAGACTAAACGGTCATCTTAAATTTTTTTATTTTTGTTCCATTTCCTCAGCAAAATCAACCGTTATCCTCTCCACAACTCCAATCCCGACCAAAGTTTTAGAAAAGATTCTTCAAAGAGAGTCTAGCAGAGTAGTTCCTTCGTTTTTTTAAGGAGTAAATCGTTCTAAATTAGATATTAATTATCGAATCATACTTCTGTGAAAATTTGTTTTGAGGACTTCACCGACTTACTTACTTTGCTTAATATGTATCCTTCAATTTGCCTGCAGCAAGTAATAGCTTTCCTGAAGTTACTTCATTACTTTACTAAAGACGTTCCTTCAGGCTCAAATCATTTATACCTGCTGTTATTAGTATTATATAATGTAAGAATAATAATTATATAAAACTTTAACAATCCATTACAAATGTTCTAGGATAAAATTGATTTTCAAAAATAATATTTTTATGGATTGGGAAGTATGGAATAAATCCTTTATCGATCGAATGGTAGTCAGATTTGTGCTCGTCCGTCATTGTCCAAAAGAATCAGGATGTATCCTGCTGATTGGGATCCACGTAGTAAACTGTTTCCTTACTGTTAGGTTAGCCAAGAGCCTGGCAGAGGCGATCAGGCAGTGGTATAGTTTGAAATGGTATAGTTTGAATGGTCATCAGCTGAGAAAGACGTGGATATGTTTTCTGTCAATGCCCGTTCTCAAGTTGGTCTATTACATCCCAGCTCTCTAGTTAGCCGAAAACTGCTCCGTGATATGTTGTTATTTCGAACATTTCTTCCGTGCGTTTAAAGTGTGTCCCAGAGGGGCTTCAACAGTGCTAACGATTCTCTCGGGGGAATTGTGTAAATAACCTTCAAATAAATTGTTTATGTAACCCTTAATATTTTATTTAACCCTTACACTTCTAACCTACTTCAAGCTACAACCTACTTTAACCACTATATAGAGCGCTTCGTAACTGTATCAAAAAATGAAGAAATTCAATCAATTTGGAACAGTTCTGCTGAGAGTTTTAATCAAACGTTACTCGATTGTCTCAATAAATATCTATTTTGAAATACAAAAAATTTTCCGCTTTTGCAATATTGTTTTACTATATACAATATAATAAAAAGTGGTACGATTAATAAATGTACCCAAAAAAGTTTATATATTTTTAAATTTTTGCTAAATAGTATTAAGAATTAGCCCCTTTATGGACAATTATCCACCGTTACTATGGGTGTGTTATCATTACTTCTTTCTGCGTTATCACGTCCAGAGGTAGACTTTATCAGCACAATGTCCTCTCGATTTATGACTATGGGAATAACACGGATAAAGCTGAGTTATTTTGTTTGTTTTTTTCGATAAAAACCATCCTCCCCTTCATCTAAGTGACTAGGGGTTGTTTCCTCTAAGTACTTCTTTTTCAAATAATAAATATAAATTCAGAAGGAGAGTGGTATACCGCTGATGGGAATAATAAGTGAGAAAATAAGTAATGCACCTACACTTTTGGTATATTTATTTTCACGAGTTATACAGACCATAACAATGGTTAATATTAGTACATTTATGTACATAACTTGTAAATGTTCCCTATTTGACTCATTATTCTTCTTCTATATAATTACTTAATAGTTGCTTTTATATAATAAAACACTCACACATTTGTATAAATATATATATATTTTATTGTAAGTTATTGATGCGCAAATTTACTACTAACATTGTGTGTATAATTTATTATTTGGGTAATATCAAATGCCTTTTCACTCTTGGGGTTATTCACATTTTGATTTCCGTCTGATCGTTACAGCCTTGCAATGAAAACTAATTGCTTATTTTTATTATTTTGTGCAACAGTAGGTTTTTTTTTTTTTTAAATTTAGTTTTGTTACTCCTTGAAGCTTCAGTAGTGGTTAAATTAGTGTAGGAATACAAGGTCAGTAATTAGGTAACTAATAATCACTGACCAATCAGATTGTGGATAGTCAATAATATATTCTAATTTAGATGTGCACAATATAAGCTTCTATAGCATTTTTATGTATTCTGATAGATTTACTCGCATTGATCCTTCTAGAATGCGTTTCTTATACTTAACCATTTCCACCTTTAATGAAACGTGGTTGAAGTTGTTGGTTTAGGGAATCGGCAGATTTATGATCGCGGTGGTCTAGAAGATGGTTCTGCTTCGCCATTCTCCATCTACAGCACATCCTTGAAACTACATTTCATCCCGACCTTTGAGATCCTCGTCTGATGGCGTCATATCTGATGGCGTTTAACTGATTAGTTAATGTCTTTTTTTAAAATTTTTATTAAGCTTCCCTCTCAACCACTTAGCTATCATGGCTATTGGCTATCTACAGATTGCCATCCCAGAGATTGACTCTGTATTTCTTTCTTTTGAATTTTCTTGGATATGTGCTAGTTAATTGTTGTTAAGTAAGCTATATTTTATTAAGATAGGTAGACACTTAATAGATATATAGATAATATGAATTATTACATTTTTATTAAGGTTTAACTTTAACTGATATTTTATTTTTCTCCAGGTATGCCCCAGGGTTTAAGTTATAAAGTATTATAACTTTATTATAATACAAATTAATATATTTATAATACTTTAATAAGTATTAAATGAAGGCTTAATTGCAGGTGAAATATCACAGGATTGGTATGAGAGTGTTAAGCGAACGTCATGATTTTAAGGAAAAGTGTTTTTCTCTTCTAGAAAATTCTGGAAAAGCACTCCATGAAATGAATTTTCTACTAAAATAAAACAGAGGGATTGTATTTGTCTAATCACTAATTCAAACCCCTTCCAGAGAGCCAACTAAGTTTTTGTTTGACATAGTTGCAGCCGTAACGTTTTGTCCTTCCATCTAAGACATATCATTAAAGTAGAATATCATTTTTGTCCTTCCATCTAAGACATATCATTAAAGTAGAATATCATTTGGTAGCTTGCCAATGTTACAGTTTTCCTTTCTTACCCTCTCTAGTTTGTATGCATTAATTTTTATTTATGTACATTATTAGTGATACGAGAAATGTTCGAAATTTTCGAGATGGACATGACATATCTTTTAATGAAAAAAAAAGGCTATAAAAAATGAATTTTTATAACTAAATTTACAATGAGGGGAGGTCAAAAAGTTCTATAAAAAATGGCATTAAGATAAAGGACTTATACATTATCGTGTTTATCTAATCAGTTGTTATATTCTCGCACATTTTTGTAACCTTTTCATCAGGTAAAGATTAGTAAAAATTTCATCAGTTTGCATATGGCATTGCATTGCCACATCTATCGTAAAGTGATGGCCCCATTTGATACCTTGGGCTTTGATTTGATCAACCATCTTTCTTTTATAGCCCAGATCTAACCCCCCAGTGACTACATTCTGTTCCCGAATCTCTAAAAGGACCTCGTTTAGGGGAAGAAAATTATTATTAGGTGGTTAAAAAAAAAAGTAGATGTAATAAATGGATTGGTAATAAGCGACTTTATGTGAAAAATAGTATATGTTTTGTATTTTGATTTCATTATATAAAACAATATTATTCTTTGTAATTTCATTATGAAACATAATTTACTGACTCAAATACAGTAGTATATCATTGTGCACAGAAATGAAGGAATTGTAATATTGTGGTCATTAGGTTAAGGGAAATGTACGCTAGAATGCCTACTCATTCTATGAGGTTTCTGATAGCCTTGTCTGGCGAAGGACAGTAAGAAATCTTCAGTCCCTCAGGATCGTGTATGACATATCACAGTGGTGATTACTACCTTTAAACATTTTGATATAGTCGAAACTTGAACTTATATTTCAGCTTGCTTGTTTGATCCCCTAAAACGAACCGAATGTCATCATCAAAGTTATCTAGTACATCGTTACTGATGAAAGGTGCTGTAAGAAGATCCTTCCTCTCCATGTACGAGAAACAAGATAGTTAAGCTCCAGGGGAAGGCAGCCGAGGAAAAACTCTTATTTGCCAAGACAGGAAGGTTATGTAAGGAGACACGGCGAGTAATGAAGGTTTCCCTGTTTCCAGACAAAGCAGAAATCTTCCAAATAAAAGGAAAAAAGAGGAGATGGATCTGTGACCAATCCTTTTCGCAATCCTCTTACTACTGCGTTTCCTGAAGATATCTTCTTTCAACTGGAGTATATTTCCCTGCATTTATCAGTGTGATATTTTAGCTTTTCCTGGAGATAAAAGAAATATTGGTCACTTAAGGGATGATATAGAGGCAGTCTTTTTCGTTTGAATTGGTTTTATTTGCGACTAATTTCAGTGTCAATACACTATCTTCAGACACCACAGAGTGCCGAAAATGTGCTCATGGGGGTACTCTGAGTGTGAACCCTATCTTGCGGCACTGTGGTGGCTGAAGATTTTGTATTGACACTGAAATTAGTCGCAAATAAAACCAATTCAAACGAAAAAGACTGCCTCTATATCATCCCTTAAGTGACCAATATTTCTGTAATCTCCAGAAAAAAAGAAGTCTTAAATTTTATTTCCTTTTTATTTTATATAAAGAATAATGCGGTCTAATTATTCCCTTTGTTTGAGTGTGGGGTGGGGGGAGGGTGATCATGCCCATTCTTTGAAACTCTCTACCCCATCTAATCTCCTACATATGGGATAGAAGAGAATATTTTACAAATGACTAATCAGTGTTGATTTTCATTGATCTACAGTAAATTTGACTATTGTAAACAATAAGAAGTATAACCAGGACTCGAACCTGGATCTCCTGCTATCCATTACACCACCGAGACTAACCAGACAACTTATTAAATTCCCAGCACTAAAATCATGCATTAAATTTTAGGCCTTTTTTAAGGCAATATTGATGAGGGTGATGGAGGGAGAGTCTCCTGCCGTAGATTAACCGTATCTACGACCCTGCTAAAGTTCGACGGACAACCAACCATCTCCAAGTATGGAAATACTTTCAAAGATTTCAAAAAATCTGTCATGAGATTAAACTCACTAGCTACATTACAGATGTTGTGGCCTTGATTTGTGTGCCCCCCTAGTACTCCCACCTCTAAATCTCTTGCCCGCTTCCTATCTGAAATCCTCCTTCAGCCTCCCAGACGGAGTTTCCATCCTCGGCGAGTGACTGTGCCCAATCGATTTCCTCCTGACTTCCTCACAGGGTGGCGCTGTCGGCGTGCACCGTTCCCGCTTCCAACATGGAAAAACGCTCTGCAGAACCAACCGTTAGAGCTGTTCCCGTTGCCTCTTATTAGTTTTCCTCACTTACAATGAGTTAGACTTTTATTTCCTTGAAAAGTGTTAAATGGGATAGCTATCGAGACTTTTTATGCCATCTAATAAACAATTTATTTCAGAATTTTAAACTAGAAGCAAGTTAATTTTTTTTTATAACAGTACATTTTTTTCATATATACCCCAATGCTTTAATTGGCTCGACTTTTGATTGTATAACGCATACCTATAAGCTGTGATATAGATTAAGAGTTCAATTTTGAAGTAATCATTTGTTTTACCAAGACTTATTGTTTTAAAATAAGTCTTGGTAAATTTTAATGTTATTAAAATTCAATAATATTGAAAGGGAGTTATTAAATTGTGGTGATCACAAGAACACTCTTTGATTAAGATCACCACAATTTAATACCTAGATTGAAATGAACTATTGATTTTTAATGGTTTTAATTTATGTGATAGAGTTACTTTAATATTGAACTACATTTATAATTAATATTGAAAAACAATTTTCCTAGTCGGTCTTAAAAATGCTTTATATTTTTTTGTATGAATGCGGGTATAAGAATATGGACCTGCATACACTAAATATCTACTTACTCCGTATCAAAGTTGATGTTGATGAATATTGCAATGGCGTGTCACGTCATCTCTCTCACTTATAGAATACATTTTTTTATTCATAAACAAAAATTTCTTCAGTTTCATTGCGTTAAGCTAAATGTTAAGCTTGCTACATCGAAAAAGCATGTTTGAATCTCACTTGACATTTCTGTAACCCCCCCCCCCCTCCAATTCATTCGATTTTGTCCATTAATAACCTCCTCCTTTCTTTTGTATTTAAAAAAAAGGCATGTAAAAGTCCACATTAAAAAACAACTGATTGCTATTCTTAGTCGTAAAGTTAAAACACCGTTTGAGGAAAACCACTCCTCCTAAATGTTTAAAATCCTCCTAATTTTGCTGTGTAAATAACTCTCAAAAATTAAAATAACTCTTTTATTAATACGCCAATCTGTGTTGAGTTCGATATTTCCATAATATTATTCCCTATGCCCTCTACTGTTCAAAGTTTTCTCAATATCATAATTTATTAATATTTGTCAATTGAGCTTTCAATTAAAATTTACATTACGTATGAATATCATCAAATTCCCTACATTGATGAATTAATGAATGAATCTGTGTTGAGTATGAATACACTAAACAAAATTTTACACCTGCTCCACAAATAAAATTTATTCTCATTCTTGACATTTTGGTTTGTTCATCACTCCTAATTATTCACTTTTATTATTTTGAACTCAGTCTTTTTATGTACTTGCAAAAGCTATATTTCATTCCAAAAACCTTAATTTGGGTTTCTAGGAAATTAAAATGTGTACAATAAAAGCAAGGGATAAATTGAGTACAATTAATATCTGATTAAATACCACAAATAATATCAGTAATTAAAAAATTTATGTTATAGATAAACCCTGAAAAATAAATATTATTTTTATCAATAAACATAATTGTGTTTCATGACTCTAAAATAAATATTCATCCCCTATCTCTCATACCTTATATTCTCCGTCTTCATTGGTTTCTGTACATCATCTCCCGTTGGCTAGCGCTTTCGGACACTGTCCATCTTCTGGCCGAATACATACGTTCACTGTCACGGACATTCAACTGAATACGGACCGTGACAGTGAACGTATGTATTCGGCCAGAAGATGGACAGTGTCCGAAAGCGCTCGCCAACGGGAGATGATGTACTGAAACCAATGAAGACGGAGAATATAAGGTATGAGAGTTCTATATTCATTGGTGGTAGAAATAATAATAACCCTTTAGATTATTTACATTCATCCCCTACATTAAAAAATGCATTTTACTCGCAGTTGACATTTTAAGTATTTCCTTGGTCTTGGCCTTTCATTTTTGCATTTAAAAGCTGCATGCTGAATTTCGTTAGGCATACTGAAAACTGTGGACTCGAGGGAGTTGACGTACACGCTCTCACACACTTATTCTAAACTATACTTTGTGGACGATTGGTGAGATAAATTGATGTATTTGTATCTAAGTGTAAATCTCAAAATGGGTCACAATTTAAGGGGATTTAGTTTAGTTAAATCAAGCCTAACTAGCAACTCATACTTAGCAATTTAGCATCTTATACTTAGCAAATTAGCAATACCTAGCAACCCCGTTGCTATTCAATAAGCTGTTAAAATTAGTACTGTGACCTTCGAAAAGGTTTAATATTGGAAAAGCAAAAAAAGGTCCGTTAAATTGGATTCAATACAGGGGGATGAGTAGTGTTAACATAAATCCAGGAATCATGTACCTTCCATGTTCAGATTATGGCAGAAGGAATCAATGATGCTATACCGCGACAAATGACCATACAGCTGTTATAACTTTTCTCAGAACGTCCCTAGACTTTCTACTTATTGTTACCCTTCGCAAATCAAGGAATTGTGTTTGGTGGAGACCATGTTTATTAATAAATAATTTACTACAGGTTTTCTCGTATTTCGATTTTTAACGATAATTGACGATTATTTAATTTTAAATTAAACTTTTTGTGTTTTTAAATGACGCTAGAACGAACATTGAAACAGGCTAATAAGTGATTATCAGTTTATTCTGCTGAATCATTATTAGTGGGGTCTTTATGAAACAAATTTATCAACTCATTCTTGAAAATCTATTCACATATTATCCATTTATGCAGCCATTTTTTTCAAATATTTATTTATGTATACATCTAAAGGCATATACAGAATTAAGAATCATTGTTAGTAGTAAACTAATTATTCGACAAAGTAATAACATAGGACATGCAATCCTTCATAGGACTGTGTTTTCTATACAATACATACTTTGCCTAAACTTTTTTTTGGTTTTCGAAGTAAAAATACGATTTGTAAATAGTTCACAATTTTCATTTAAGAATGTTGGCAAATAACATTGAAATAGTTAACTTAACAATCTGCTAGTAATCTCTGATGTCTAAGAATAAGCAGGAAGTTCACGTAAAATCTGATTTTTTTTAAAAATTATTGCAATATTGCTTTTTATTTTAAAATTCACGATGGTACATAAAAAAAATTTCACATTTTCACAAGTGATGTAAAATAGATGAAATGATTGAACGACTCGTTGGTGATTACTAATAATTATTATCGTTTTGCTCGGAATAGCTCTGTATTTATGTAAGGATTCTTTGGCTTCTTGTAAGAGGATAAGAGATTGATCTAAATTAGGTAAGACCTTTTTGCTGAGAACGCCGACTGTGCATGGGTGTACACCTAACTTAACTGGAATTCATCACAACGACCTAAGAAATGAATAAATAAAACATTTCATTCAATAATTTATATAGACATAATATCTAGTTATTTCTGCTTGTAAATCGAATCTAATAAATCGTAAAATCAAATGTGTATATATTATTGACCAGGTTTACAGAGTTTATTTACAAAGTTTATTTTGGATTTTGGTCAAATAATTTTTTACACTAATTTAGTCTAAGCCATACTTGACATACTAGCAGACATAATGTACATAACCCACAACATCACTAATAACAGAACAAAAGACTATAACAGCACAATGCACACAAAAATAATAACTAAAGATTAGCGTGGCGATAGGTGATACTGGCCAATGATATACACCATGGCATGCGAGGACTGTGATGCAGATTATATAGGCGAGACTGGCCAATGATATAATAAGAAATACCACCGCTTGAGTTCAATACACCTTAGAGAATTGACATATATTCAATTATAAAAACTTTTTTTAAAACGTTTTTAGACATAAAATCCAATAAAATTGAAATGTATAGACTAAGAGATGCTTAATATAAGTAAAAACAGCAATATATGCAAAAACAAACTGATATAGATAAACTAAGCTCAATGTTTTGTAGTGTTATAAATAACAGTTAATATAATACATCCTACTTTTAATATAATCATTTATATAGACAATTATATTTATATTTTCATAAAAATTTAGTTAACACTTCAATTGTTAATTTATATCAATAAGTAGTTCATTATTTGTTTACATTATAATATATAAATTTAATTATGTATTATAATTAGTTTGTAAAAAGTTAATATATCTATATCTGATAAAGTACCATTTTACTAGCTTTGGTATCAATGATGTAGAGGGTAGGTTACATAAGTTGGTAAGTTAACTTGAGTTTCAGAATAATAACAAAAATGGATCAATCAATAAATCAAAATGGATTGATTCCTATCTAATTGTCTTAAGGTCTATTGTTTGAATAATTTAATATATTACAACGTAATAAAAAATACTTTTCTTAATGGAGTTGACGGGAGATGAACCAGATCCGATGTGTCACCCTCTGTGAGAGGGGTTCTATAAGAATTGAATTGATAATTTTTAAATAAAGAACAAAGCCTTCCAAAATAAGCTTCTTTAGATTTAAGAAGATGGACTACTTTAAATTTACTCGAATCACACCCGGGAGCCAGAGAAAAATCTCACTACCTTAGCGGGGAATCGAACCCGGTTTCCCCACTTTCCGAGAGGTTGCGCTAACCAACTACACCACCGAGGGAGATGATAATAATTTCTGGTTCCCGGCGCCTCACTGCGAGTCTGACCGCCAAGTATGACGAATATATCTTCTTGTACCCGAAGGAGCTAAAATTGCTAGCTATTTATTAGACTATCGTTTTGACATAGGGCCACTTTGTAATTGTGACATAAGAACTACCTTTAAACTTCTATGCCATATCTCTACACGTCGATGCCACCCTAATACGTTAGCTTGGGGACGGAAAGCTGTGTTCCTTTGTCGCTGAGGTGCCGTTTGAGCTCTACCTCGAACCGTCTTCCGGAGCTCTGAACGGCGCGATCCTCTGCGCTTAAACTGCTTGGGCTAATGCTGAGGCGGTGACATACGCTATGGGAATAGCTTGTTAACAAGTAGTTTATGTAAATAATCTGAAGGGTTATTATAGCTACCAATGAATATAGAACCATCATACCTTCTGTAATCTGTCTTCATCGGTTTCTGCAAACCATCTTCTGTTGGCGAGCGCTTTCGGACATTATCCATCCTCGTGGCCGGATACATGTCCATGTTCCGAATGCGCTCGCCAACAGAAGATGGTTTGCAGAAACCGATGAAGACAGATTACAGAAGGTATAATGTAAGTTTATGTTTGAAATGTTGGTGGCTGCCCGAAGTGGTTGCATGACAGACAATAACTCTTTCTTTCACTAAATTTTACAGAATGCGATGTTTTCCGTAATTATTCATGCATTTCCGTACATTCCGTCCACTCATATATATATAGAAGATGAAAAACTCGCGGCTGCGATATGTAGCAATCAAGAACAGGTGAGATAGAGAGTGCAGTGCACACACAAAAGTGCTCCTTGAGATATTTTCTTTTAGTGTGTGCACTGCATTCTCTATCCCGCCTGTTCTTGATTACTATATAATATATATATATATATATGTGTGTGTTAATGATCTACTAGCCACAGTTTACAGTTTTTTAAATTAAATTCGGAATATTTTTTTAAAATCAAAACGTTTAGATGGAGACTAAAATCGCAATATATTTGTTCTTATTTGGGTTAGGAAAAAGTTTAAGTAACATAAAATATGTCTATATGTTTATTATATAGGCTGCTTCCCCCATTCTACTTTTCTGGCTATNGACACTTGCATGAACTTGAAGCTATTTATTTATTTTTATTATTTGACGTAAAACATTTAGTTTTGCTAAATTTCGTGACTGATATTGATAATATATAGAGTTATAGATTACTGCTTATTTTATATATATTGTATATATTGCTCCTGCATGACGGTCATTAATATTTTCCCGCAGCGATCCACAATACATATATAATGTGTCTGACATATGTTGTTTTATGATGTGTACTTGTTACAAAATAGGCAGTGATTTATGGTCTTCGCAGTACTAAATATATAATTGGCGGCATCCCAGTTAGTCAGTTACTCCTTTTGTGCTTTGAAGGGTATCCTATTGTGGTTAGAGGAGGGGATTGTGGTCTCTGGGGTTCTCCTGACCGTTAGAAAATCAATTTTGGAACCCTCACAAAACCTCCGTTCCTCATTATTGCCTTGCCAGCTTTTGCATAGTTGAATTCTCACCCCTCTGATTCTATTTATTGCAAATTAAATAATAGTAATTTTTTTAAAACATTATTGGTGATTACATTCTACACATTTATGTGTAACTTGTAATGTGCTGGTTAATAGTAATAATAATAATATACAATATAAGTTAATATACAAATATACTTCAAATTAAAAAAAAAAAATAAAGAACTTTAATACATAAATATTTAAATTATCGTGTTCTTCGCTTGATGGATAGGCTGCTCAATGGTACTCCTAAATCACTATTTACTATTGTTTTCTTAAATTATTATTCTGAAGTGTTGGCAATAAGGAGGTCACGGGGCCATTACCTATTCAGGCGACGTGGTGGATTATCAGGTTGGGTAATACTAGATAGAGTTTGGGCTAAAAAATCGGGTTGCATGGAAAGGCCAGAGTAGAATTTATTAAAACGGGTTGTGATAACTTCTTTTACAAACGGAATTTCAAGGTCATTGTGGAGTAAAGAGTTGGCAACATAATAGGGTGCATCAACTATGATTCTTAGGATTTTGGATTTGAAGGACTGTATTCCTTGGATGTTGGATGGTTTAGCAGTTCCCCACAGTTCGACTCTATAAGTACAAAATGTCTCAGGAGCGTCTTACTTTGTTAGTCACAGTTAAAGTTGAATTGCGGTTTAACAGCTTGTAAAGTTGTCCAAATCTCCTATTTATTTCCTGTCTTTTGATATTTGTATGTGTGTTCCATGTTAGACGGGGGGTCAAGATGAAAGCCTAGGTACCTGGCGCAATCGGAAGTTGGGATAGGGAGGTCATTAAAGTAAATTCTGCCTGGTTGTTTCTTCCTTAGTGTGAACGTAACATGACAGCATTTGCCTTCGTTGACTTTAATGTGCCAGCACTGGCACCATCGCTGTATGTCCATGAGATGTTGGAGATTTCTCCAGCCAGTATGTTAGTCGACATCGGAAGAAAGGATTGCTTGGTCATCAGCAAAGGTTGCAAGAAGTGTGTTAAGATGAAAGGGGATATCGGCAGTGTAAAGAATGGGGCCGAGCACACTACCTTGTGGAGCTCTCGCCTCCGCTTGGTAATATTCGGAGTTATCTAATCCTTGTCGGACCACAAAGAATCGATCGGTTAATAATAATTGTACATTATAAATGAATTGTCTTTTTTTATATTCCCCTTATTCATCCGAAAAGTTTTTATTTTTATTTGTCTATCTTATTGAAGTAGTAAAATGGACGGTGGAAGAATCACTTTTTATATGAACGGTTATTCCACACGTTGTGGTCCCATCGAAAGGCGATTTGCAGCTTGCCTTTCATCTTCCCGCACTTTCTTTGCCGGACCTCTTCTCAAAAAATCTCTTATTATTACTACACTTATTTTATAGCACGTAAATGAATGGATTGGATGTTAAGCTTCCTTCGTAACAATTGGTGGGATCTTTATCAAGTTCTGAATGAATAAGTCCGTGGAATACTTTACTGAGAATAGAATATCGTTCAAATCAAGGATACGATCATGTCGAAAAGAGTAGAAAGAAGTAATCCTGTCTCGATGGTCTCGTCACTTCGATTGGCTTCTATACGACAATGGATAATCCCCTGTAGTTTTGTCAGCAAAAACAAATAACAAACCAGTGTTATTCTGCCCTTAGTAAACACCTTGCAAGCGCTGTCATTCACTTTCATTAAATTTGCCCCCCTTTAGGGCCCTTATCAAGGCCTGTCTTAACACTTAGATTTTAAACCTGGACTCTTTCAACGCTACTGAAGAATAATGTTTGTTACTTTTTTAAATGGGGTTTGTTCGTCGCATCTTCGAAACAAATATGTCCAGTCTAATTAGGAGCAGGAAGACGAAAAGGGAGATGAAGCAAAGCGAATGGGGTAAGTCATCAAGCTTGGGCTTAACGCCAAATGAAGATACATCCAAAGGAAGGTGTGCAATCCAAAGCTCTACAGGACACGAAAGATTGGGATGACGCTATCATATGGGAAGTCCTAGAACTGTTTCATACCCACAAATGGTGAGCATCTGTTGAATAGCCATTTTGGCAAAAGCACATTGCTGCAATCTAAAAGGTTGTTGTTCAATTATGAAGAATCCACACTAAGGTTATTAAACTATATGGCATGCCTTATAAAGACAGTATTAGAATATCGTAAAGTTTTGTATATTTATAAAATTAATGTTCCAATATATATTTCTGCAGAGAAAAATTGTAAATAAGTTGGTGTCCTACCAGAACACCCTAAGGTAAGTTGGCCCAGTTAATGGTGTATGGGTTTCCAACATGGAATTTAATCTGGTCCGAGAAGAGAATTATTTTCACTTTGAACAGAACAGTGGGAAAGCGATTGCTAATATAAATTCCCTGAAGGAGGTAATGGAGAAAGACATAGCTTTGTTTGTTCAGGTAAATGAGACTGGGACTCCTCTGAACGTGCTCCGACAGCAAATCGAGGACTTCTTCAAGTTACCAGCGAGACGTGTTTTATTATTTCCAGCTAGATGTACTCCTACGTGACTCAGGCTCTTCCGCCATAATGGTGAAGGATTCAGCAGTGAGCTGACACAGGTCATTTCTATCCCTTCATTACTACTTTAGACGACACTTGCATGAATTGTATTAATTCCTTGCCAATACTTTCATATGCTACTGCAATGGACATAATATAAATGGCTTCTGAGGAGAGATTTTATATTATAGTGGATTATTAAACTTGAATTTCACAACTAATTGAGGCTTAGAAACGAGACGATCGAATTTAGGAATTTTTAGTGGAAGGGAATATAATGCAAAATTAACTGTACCAGCCAGGACACGAACTTGATCTCCTGCTATCCGGGCCGGTGCATTTACCAATTATCCTACCGGGACAAGTCTGATAAGTTATTAAATTCCCAGCACAAGTGTCGAGAGTCTAACCTCCGAGGCAGACGAATATATCGTCTTATGCTCGGAGGAGCTGACATTGTCAAGCTGTTTAAATGACTGTCGTTATTTACTTTTAAATTTTTAATTTTAGAAGTATAATTATTTTTATGTTATATAATCCCACGTAAATTTTAACAATTTTTAGTGCAGGGGAACAGAATAAAGAGTAAAAAACGTGGGATTATATATCACAAAAAAATTTCTAAAATCGAATTTAAGTTTTTTGCAAATTTTTCAAACATTTTCGTCTCTCTCTCTCTCTCTCTCTCTCTCTCTCTCTCTCTCTGTGAGAAGTTNTTTACATTTATTTATTGCTATTTTTTAATAAAAAGAATTCATTTTTGTTGTTTTCAATTAAAAACTTAAATTTATGATACGTATATGACTAATTCTACTAAAAAATAATGGGTAAGGGAAAATATATTATTAAATACAGTTTATGTTTTTTGTTCCGTCAAGGTAGATCCAAAAAATACAATTTTAATACATTCAAGTTTTCAAAGGACTGTAAATCTTTTACTCCTATTTAATATCTCCTATTCCTTAATTGTCCATTTAGAGCATTCTCTAAGCTTATAAAATCCCATTATACTTCTTTTGAAAAAAAAAAAAAAGTCTGAATTTAGTTGTTTTATGACAGTGCCTTATGAAGTTCTCGTAATTTTAAAGTTTACTAGAAAAAATATTTCTCATCCGCTTGAGCAACTCGTTAATTTATTTAATATGAAAGGAAAGGTGTCTTTGAGCAACGCACCACTGCGCGGAATTGTTTGAAAACTTTAGCAATGGTCAGACATGGCTTTGGAAAGGAAAGAGGGCTCCGGGCGACCATTAATGTATATTGATGAGGTTCTGGAGGAAGCTGTTGAGTCAAATCCGTTCTCGAGTACTCGCGAACTTGCCAGGGAGTGTGGGGGTGTCGAAAGATACTGTTAGCCGCCATCTGCCATCGATAGGGTGAAAAAGAGCAGTAGACTGGTCTCTCACGAATTTACTCCTCAGCAATCAGCAAAGAGGTTAGGAATATGGGGAAAAAATTGATTGATAAAGCCTTCTGATATAAGATTATAACTGGATTATTTCCTGTGTTGAAAAGTGGGTTTATTGGCGGAATCCGAAAACCAGTAAGCAATGATTAAATATCAGTCAAACTTTTTTGAAAACTGCTTTTCCGGTTGTTGCAAAATCAGAAAAAAAAAATCCCTGCTTTATACTTATGTTGTTAGAATTTTGAAGGTCATTCATTCATCACGAATTTGTTCCTGGTGGGTGCTTTACGAATTCTGAACTCTCCTGCGAAAAACTGTAAGTCTTCTCAGCATTATCATGTATTAATCACACGAAAATGAGATGTATTTCTTCAAAATAATGCTACCATTCGACCCAAAGAAAAGTATAAAGAATTGCAGTGGTTCGAACTCATAGTTCATCTACCATGCCGTCTAGACCTCGCACCAACTTGTTTCGATCCAGGGAACAATATCTTCTAAGGAAAAAAAAAATGGTAAATTTGCGGAAGTTAGAATATTGGTCCAAGAGTTATTCGATAGCCAGCCCAAGGAATAGTATCAATCTGGGAAGTAGTAATTGGCTAGCAGAAGGCAATTGTGGCATACAACCATGGACTATACTTTGTGTATTAATTGTATTCTACATCAATGGGAAAATAATTTATTAATTTGTATGAAAATGGTAATGTTTCTAATATACAGGGTGTTTCGCAAGTAGATGACAATATGCAAGATGGAATAACTAGATCAAAAATGTAGTTAAACGCCGCCAACCGCATGATTCTATCTTATTCCGTTGCACAGATATGCCGTTCCAAAGGTAATTTTGTGAAAACCGTGTTTTTTGTAGGAAAACCTCAATTTTCTCTGCTTCAACACATTTTTTTTCAATGTTCCATCACAGTTTTGAATTCACCATTAAATTTTCTTTAAGTCTAATGCACATTCAATGTTCATAGTATCATTTCAAAAGCGCGATAACAGATCAAGAAATAAAAATTTTAAAAAAATGTTGTCAGCGACAAATTTTCGAGGATCACTGCTCTTCCAAAAAAAGTCCTGCAAGCTGCCGAATCTCACAAAAGTTGTGAAATTTAATTACCTTTCTAACGGTGTACTCAAAACTGCAATTATCTCTCAATTTTGTAATGCAATTGGAATGGGAAGGAGAAAAAAACTCATGTCATGCATATTTTGCAGGATCTTATCTCCGTTAAATTTAATTTATTTTTATGTAAATTACAACGAAAAATTAAATTAATTTTTACATAAAGTTAAACAGTAAATAAAATATCTTTGAACATTACAAAAGTTGCTGGAACTGGCCTCCTCCTTGAAGTATACAGTGACGACATCTGTTTAACACAGCTGATGTAGCCCTTCGAATCTGATCACGGTCAGCTCTCATTGCTTCACATGATTCGCGAATTCTTGCGATCAGATGGTTCATATCTTGAATGGGTACTCTGTACACTTCCGATTTAAGCCTACCCCAAATATAAAAATCCAGTGGCGTCAAATCAGGGCTTCGGGCCGGCCAATGCACAGGTCCATATTTCCCAATCCATCTTCCTGGGTACTGTTGATTGAGCCAGTTCGTTACAGCTCGTCCATTATGCGCTGGACACCCGTCCATTTGCCACCATAGCTCTTCTTCAAGTGGTATTGCTTCGAGGAGTGCCGCACTTATATCATCCTGAAGTAGATCATAAAAAGTATTGGAATTTAACCGACCAGGTAAGAAAACGGGCTCTGTCATATGCTGCCCACAGACTCCTAGCCACACGTTCACACTGAACTGATATTGGAAGTGGTGTTCCCTAGTGCCATGTGGATTATGATGAGCCCAAAGGTGAGAGTTGCGTGAGTTAAAAATTCCCGCACGTGTGAATGTTGCCTCATCTGTCCAAATTATGTGATCAGGGAAGTTACGCCTCTCGTGGCACTGTTGAACATACCATCGCGCAAACACCATCCGTAGCTCCATATCACGGGGTAGCAACTCCTGGACAGTAGTCAGGTGATAAGGATATCTATTGTCTTCCCTGAGAGCTCTGAAGACTGTAGAGTGCGATATTCCCAGTTGATTTGAAGCGCGACGGGTACTAGTTGATGGATCATTTTCAAAAATAGTTAAAATGTCAACTTCCCTTCGAGCTCGGCCCGCGTAGTTAACAGGTTGTCTTGGAATAGAGCCTGTTTCTCTCATGATGCGATAAGCGTTTTCAATAGTTCTCCGGTCTGGATATCTTTGCCGATTTGGAAACATATTGCGATATTCTTCTTGTGCACGAAGACCATTGCCTCTTGCAGCCCCATACGCGAAAATCATGTCAACGTACTCTTCAGAAGTGTATAAATTTGGCATTTTTACTTCTTGCACTCAAATTGAAACTTCCTTAACAGACTGAAGATTTGCACGATACTGACAATTATTATTGTTATTTATAACACAAAGTAGGTAGACGAAGAATGAAAGAGATAAGGTAAACAAACCGTAATGCGAACATAATCCATAAGAAGTAAACAAAAACATTCATCACGCCAGACGTTCTTTTAGGTTTCAATCACCTCCCTAGTAGATTTATTAAATAAATATTTGTAATTTACATAAAAATAAATTAAATTTAACGGAGATAAGATCCTACAAAATATGCATGACATGAGTTTTTTTCTCCTTCCCATTCCAATTGCATTACAAAATTGAGAGATAATTGCAGTTTTGAGTACACCGTTAGAAAGGTAATTAAATTTCACAACTTTTGTGAGATTCGGCAGCTTGCAGGACTTTTTTTGGAAGAGCAGTGATCCTCGAAAATTTGTCGCTGACAACATTTTTTTAAAATTTTTATTTCTTGATCTGTTATCGCGCTTTTGAAATGATACTATGAACATTGAATGTGCATTAGACTTAAAGAAAATTTAATGGTGAATTCAAAACTGTGATGGAACATTGAAAAAAAATGTGTTGAAGCAGAGAAAATTGAGGTTTTCCTACAAAAAACACGGTTTTCTCAAAATTACCTTTGGAACGGCATATCTGTGCAACGGAATAAGAAAGAATCATGCGGTTGGCGGCGTTTAACTACATTTTTGATCTAGTTATTCCATCTTGCATATTGTCATCTACTTGCGAAACACCCTGTATATAAAGCTGTTTTGATAAGAGTAAGAGAACCGTTGGATCTTTGATTAGATGTTAGGGAAGACCCAGTAATGCCTACGACAAACCATAGGAACAACGAAATATGAGAATATTTTTCATGTTTCATGAGAATAGATATAAATAAGTGTAAATGACGAAAATTTATTTACTTGCTTGAAAGAATAATGAGCATGAAAGGTTTTTTCACTGTTTTCTCTAGACTGTGGGGGGGGGGGGAGCCACTCGCACATCTTAGCTAAATTTGTAAATTTCTTTCTTAATATTAGTTTTTCGTAAAAATGTACAGAACATAAACGTTTTAAAATTAAGTTTCACATCCTTTATATACTACAACCTTTTTCGTAACTAAAATAACAAAGAAGTTATTATGATTTAAATGTTGACTGCCCTCTTAACCCCTTCCCCTCATTATCCCATATAGAATATACACCAAATTTGGTTTATCTATCATAAAAATTTGACACTCCCGAAAATACATCTTAAACATCTTTCTGGGTATGCGTTTTTTGAAAAATTTTATAGAATATAATGGTTATAAAATTTCTCTGTATTCTGATTTCGTTCTATTAATTTTAACAACTTATATAATAACCAAAATTTTAAGAGTTTAAATTTTGAATATACCTACCATATACCTCTCTCTGATTCAGTCCGTTACCTTGGGTTCCACCTTGACTCACGACTCAACTGGAATGAACATACTAAAATCGAACGACAAGAACTCAACAGACGCCATGGACTCGTATACAGCCTTATAAATAGGTCTCACAGCTCACAATAGAAAATAAACTGACCATCTACAAGACCATAATACGACCAATCTGGACCTACGGTACAGAACTTTGGTGTGCCGCTAAGCCTTCCCATATTCAACAAATACAATCCTTTCAGTCCAAAATTCTCAGAATAATTGCTAACGCTCCATATTATATGTCCAACTTTACCCTTCATCATGACTTTAATATTTCTTTTGTCAAATACCTTTCAGTGTATTCCATAGTAAACTCCAATTTCATCCCAATCCATATGCCCAATCCCTGTCGTCGGGCTCCAATCCTCACAATCCTCCCCGGCGACTAAAACGGAGATGGCCTCGCGACCTCCTGTGCCTTAACGCCTAAACTTATTGGGGAGTGGGGTCGATGAGCCCCTTCTCCCTGCACAGTGATGACCATTTATTTGCTTTATTGTCGATTTTATTTTTATTTTATTATATTTTTTCCTATTNTTTGTTTTATTGTTGATTTTATATTTATATTTATTATCAGTCATCAAATTACAAGATGTTAAGTAACAGAATATAATAAATAAAGATCTATTTAAAAAAAAGTTATTCTAATACAATATTTATAACAGCTTATAAATTTAACCTTAGTATTATCTTGCCTTTGATAGGGAAAATTAAAAACTTTCCCTATCTGATAGATGTTTAGTTAATTAGCCTAACTTTCAAAATAAACAGGTACCTTTTTCATAGAAAGAAAGCTTCTTTCACAGGGATTTAGTCATTGTTTAATCCTGGCCTACATTTTCACATTCATATTTATTCTTTCTTTTTCAAAATTTTTTTTTAAGCTACTATGTCTTTTGAAGTATAGTTTTTGTAAGAAATCTTAACCCTAAATAAATAAAAATTAATGACTGAACTTAAAATCAAAATTTTTTTTACAATTAATGCTAGGGAATAGAATAAAAAATCTAAACTGTCCCAGCCAGGGCTCGAACCTGGGTCTCCTGGTAACCGGGCAAGCGCGTTATCCTATTACGCTACCGGGAGACCCAGATAACTTATTAAATTCCCAGCACTAGTGTCGAGAGTCTAACCCACGAGAAAGACGAATACAGTCTTATGCTCGAAGGATCTGACATTGTCATGCTATTTATCTCCTCGCATTATTTACTTTTTATTTTCATTTATAAATATCAATTTTGTTGTGGTGTTTTTTCCCCACGTAAATTTTAAACTATTAATGCGAGGGAATAGAATAAAAATCTATCTGTCCCAGCCAGGGCTCGAACCTGGATCTCCTGCTTTCCAGGCACGAATGCTACCAAACTTTTTATCCTATTCCCTGGCACTAATTGTTTAAAATTTACGTTGGAAATAACACCACAAAAAATTAATATTTCTATAATTTTATATTTGTAATGAATAAACATTTTTTACCCTACCATTTTCTTTTTATCGCTTTCAGGTTTATCCAAGCACCACAGTTATTTTCATAAAATTTCCATGTGTATATGTGTGCACGCATACACGCACAAAACAGTTGTTTTAGTATTATACCCTTGAATTATTTAATTTTCAATGCATAGGGTGCACAGTGAACAATTGTTTGATAATGTATTTTACATTTAATAAGTCGCACAGTCCTTGACGTACCGATTCTGCTTGGGAAATACCAAAATGTGACCTCGTCCATATTTGATGTCCTTAGCCGATAAGCTGAGTGCTCATTGGTTCATCGGTCAGCTCGTTGTTCATTGGTTGTCTCCTGTACCAATTAGCGATGTTCAGTATGCAGGAGTAATGCTAGTGGAGCTCATATTATATTGAACACATTTGCCCAGTGGTTAAGACTCTGGTCTCCTCTGGAGAATGGTTCCTGGATCAATACTTGTAGAGCACAGTTTACTTTTAATATTTTAATTATGTTTGTTATGATTCGAAATATTTCTGGTGTGCTTCTGAGAGCAACCAGCCCTCATTAGAAACTATTCTTCTTCAATAGGTGGAAAAATACATTGTTACGGGCTACGGGTCACTAATAATGAAGGAACAGAGATTAGTATAAATATTCATTTTATTTGTGGTTTTTAATTTCACGTAAATTTAAATCAATTAATGCAGGGGAATAGAATAAAAAATCTAACTGTCTGCCCTAGCTAGGACATTAATTGATTTAGTGATAATTATAATTTAATTTGTTATAAAAAATACACTAATTACAAACTAACCTACTGCCCTTAATAACTGAAAGATAAGTAAGTATAAAATATAAATTAATTACAGCTAATGAAAAGAATCTATGCAAATGAATTAAATATGCTTATTTACAAAGAGGCCTCAATATAACTTGTTAATTACCGCCACTTATTACTTCACTGTTACCAGTACTGCAGAGGTTCCGCTCGACCCGACTCACTGTCGGGACGTACGTATCACTGACTCGGAGGGCCGCTTGTGAGCTGCTTTTATAACTTCGTGGATGGTTCAAGGAAGGGCTAGAAGATTCTCATCAGGATTTCTAAGTATCCCTTCTTCCCTTCCCAAGACAAAGAGAGCAGGTGTCATTTTTCAGTTGGCCCTTTTCGTACAGGTCTGGTCTTCATGCCACCTATTTCCCTAGTCTTTAACAACATGTTCCATTCCATGGGTCGAAAATCAACACATTCATACAGTCCGCGATCTAAGCTAGTATGTAAAGTAAGATGACTAGTTAGATTTTACGAACAGTAAGAGTTAGCTCTTTGGATTCCTAGGGCTGCTATGGTTGGCTCTAGAATGTTTGGGGGATAAGTGTGGGTGAAACTCTCAAATTGTTGAATTGAACCCCAACAAAAAACATTTAATAATAAAACGGCATTAACATTTTTGATAGACATCTTCTTTTGCAGCCGCGATGGATGCGGTTTCAGAAGCTCTGGGGAATGCTTACGAATCCTTCCCAATGTCCTTAAGGAAATGCAAGAGAGAGATGTACAAAATAAATGTTATTCATATTCTTAAGTAAGCGACTTAGTTTTCAATTTACTTACGATTACTTTTCTTATCTTGTTTCCATTACTTTCCTTGAGAATAACTATCTCTCCTGTTTGGCCTAGACCTGAATATAACGCTTAAGCTATGTCCTTCGCTATTTACTCTTTGACTTTAGGGGCAATAGTTGTCAGGCACTTTTCTTGTTATCATACCTTCTTCAGGAATGAGCCTGAGTTCGCAGGATTACCTCATCTTGACTCTCTGGGAAGCCATGTTTAGATATAGCCGCCGGTTACCTGCTTCTAATTATAGTAATTATAACAGCTGTTTCTCAGTCGTTCCTTTCCTATTGTCCTGACTGAGAGCCTCGTAGCGATTGTGTGAGAATGGCCTTGAAGGATAGTTTTTTTTCCCAGCTTCTACTTTTCCGACATCCATGGTGCAATAATTGGGAATTTTAGTGAATAAAAAATTTATTTGTGAACTAAAGACGATTTTCAGTATATTTTTCATTTTCAAAATTTTTTTTCAGTTGCGGCTTATTGTTTATCATTGAATATTTTTGTATCTACGAACGCGCGTTTGTTTCACTGTGTGTGTAGGCAAAACAGGGTGTGTTTCATTGAGAGAATGAGATCTTCTAACCTAATCCGAATGGCCAATTTCTATTTCAAAATCCAGATAGAACTATTACCAGTTCTTTGAAGTAGTTTTTATTTAAAATATTTTCTTTTTTTTTTTGTTTTGTTATTTAACTAAATCCTATGAGGAGTGATGGTTTACCTAAATCTGCACATCATTTAAGTGTTGGCGCCAAACTTTTGATTTAGTGAATTTTATCTATTTATATGATTTCATTATTATTTTATAATTTCCATTTAGCATTGAGATTATTCAATTTTATTTATTATTAGTTCTTTTAAAACTGTTTATACTAAGAAAAATTGTCTGCTTAATCTGCGCTTGGCATAAAATGATTCTAGCTTTGACGACAAGAATTCACGTTAACGCCATGTATCTCGATGCTCGTCATTAAGTTAATTATTATTTTTCATTATTTTGTTTACTCTTTCTCTGTAGTATTTTTCTAAATTTATTTATTTGTTCGTTACATTCTGTAACAAAATTTCTGTAAATTTTACATTTTGTAATTGCTCACAATGTTGAATGGCTGCGATCGGCATTGACATGAGGGAGAGTACGACCAGAGCCGCAACTACGACAACATTTTTTTTCCGCAATTTAACATTTTTTGTGTGAAACATTTGTTTTTCATGTATCGCAGCTTGTCTAACACTCAAAATTATTTTATGAACAATTTAATGGTTTCTCAAAACTAAACTCAATACTTAGCTTTTAAGTAATCATTAGTTATGGTGCCTTCCTCTTGACGGACTTTTGTAGTTAATTATATTTATTTTACAATTTTAAATTTCAGACAAATCCTACTCTCTCAGTGTTTCAAATTTTCTGAACTAATTTATCGAATTTTCAACATAACTTTAAATATTGGCTATAGAGATTCGTTTAGTAGGTTCAGGCATATATTTGAATATTTATTTGATTTATGCTTACTGATTTTAGTTGCATTTAATATTATAAATGATTTTATGAGTATTAATGTTGTTGTGGTGTATCATCCCAAGTAAATTATTAAACAATTAATGCGAGGGAATAGAATAAAAAAATCTATTTGTCCCTGCCAGGACTCGAATAATAATAATTTCTAGTTCTGGCTTTTTTGTTCTATTCCCTCCCATTAATTTTTTAAAATTATTAATGATTTTTGTTTTTTTTCCCCGCCTTTGCTCCCACTTCTTGGTGTGACGAGAGTTACAGAAGTAAACTACACGACCCCATTAACCAGGATTTGAACAAAATCCTCTCGTAATTTCCGTTCTGAAAAATAGAGCTTACGAGCGAGATAAATATTGTTTGGGCAACTATGTATTTGAATTTTTTGAGTTGCTGAAAGGTGCCTATGTGGCAAGAAAATCATTGATTTTGTAAATAAAGATTTTAGTTGTGGTATAATCACACGTTAAATTTTATACAAGTCAACGTGGGATTAAATACCACTACTAAAATCGATATAAAAAAGAGAAATATATGAAAAAAACGAGAGTGTAACAAATAGCCGATAATGTTAGCTCCTTCGATATAAGACTCTGAGTAAAGTGCGGGGAGTCGGAGAGATTATCTGGCTAGCCTCGGTGGTTGTGGTGGTCAGCATAACTGCCCGGAAATTAGGAGATCCGGGTTCGAGTCCCGGCTGAGGTAGGAAGTTTTTTTAAATTCTCACTCCCTGACATTTTTTGTATATCATTGATTTTGTTTTTTTTAATCTCTTGAATTGTTGCTTTTTGAGGAAATAAATATGTATCCTGTACAAGAAGAAAAAAGACTTGAACACACAAAGAGAAAAAATTACAACGAGTAAAGTTTTCTGGGCGACTCCTCGCTTTTCGTCAGAAAGATCATAATTTTTTTTATTTTTGTGTGTTGTCTACACTCATTTACCCCCTGTTCTTATTAATTGTATACATATCGCAGCCGTGTGTGTTTCATTTTCTGTATATGTATTATGCTTGGTTTGAATTCAGGTGATAATTAAGGGAACTCAATATTTAACTCTACCTCATGGAATTAAACTGGAAGAAGATAGATTCAGAGTAATTCTTTGTATCCTTTGAAAGAGGATTGGTTTGGGATTGTGGCGAAGTTAGAAATCCATGCGGTGGAAAAGCCATTGTTCAGCTGAGATTAGGATATAGATCCTGGAAATTGGGAAGACTGGAAGGTCCTGTTTGTAATTGGAGTCATTCCAGACTCCTTCCTTCACAAGCCTTCAACAGATGTAACTCCAGTTCGATTGTGTTATTCACTTAACTATCCCGTTAAGTCCGTCAACCACCATAACGAATATAAATTAATCACTAAATGTATTTAATTTGGCACCGGCCCGGATAGCAGGAGATCCAGGTCCGAGTCCTGGCAGGGACAGTTAGATTTTTATTATTTTTCCTTGCATAAAAAATTATTAAAAAATACTCTACCACTGCTATAAAAATATTTACTTTTATTTTCTTTCGAATTGTACAGAAAATATACGATGCATATTTATTATTATATTGAAATAAATATATTGTTTTTAAACAATGAATGAGAGGTAATAGAATAAAAAAATCAATCTGTCCCAGCCTGTATCGAACCTGGATCTCCTGCTATCCGGGCCGATGCACTTTCCAGTTGCGCTACCAAGACGTGCTAGATATCTCATTCAATTCCCTCTACACTAGCGAGAGCCTAACCTACGAGAAAGACAAGAACTTCGTCTTACACTCGAAGGAGCTGACATTGTCTAGCTATTTGTCGACTCTTGTCATTTACTTTATTTAATTTTTCTTTATAAATATTTTATTTGGTTGTTGTTTTTTATCCCAGGTAAATTTTGAACAATTAATGAGAAGGAATAGAAAAAAAAAATCTATCTGTCCCAGCTAGGAATCGAACCTGGATCTCCTGCTATCCGGGCCGGTGCACTTACCAGTTGTGCTACCAGGACGCGCAAGATATCTCATTCAATTCCCTCTAACACTATCCTGGTAGCATAACTGGTAAGTGCACCGGCCCGGATTGCAGGAGATCCAGGTTCGATTCCTGGCTGGGACAGATAGATTTTTTTATTCTGTTCCCTCTCATGAATTATTTATAATTTACGTGGGATAAAATACCACAACCAAATAAAATATTTATATATTGTTTTTGTAGATAAGTAAAACCGTGCACCTCTTTATATGACAAATTACACCTAAATCGGGGGCAGTAGTAGTTCTCGCTTAGAAGATTCATTTGACGCTTGAATGTCCTGCCAAGTTCCAATTTGGGAAAGACCGATGTTTATTGATATTGGCAGCAATGATATCAGGCATATGCGAGCCATCAACTGGTGAAGTGTGGAGTATATATGTCTGGAGTATAAATGTCTAGAGTATACACCGCCGGCAGTAAGACTGAAGCAGGCTGGAGTTGGCGAATCCTTTCCGGTTCTCGGGGGCGGAGAGATCCCCCAACGGAAGTACAGCTGGATTCCTGGCGTTCTGATCAAGTGAACAGTGAAGTGGCTTGGCTGGTTCTGTCGCCTTAGTGATGTCGCCTGCAAATTAGCCCAATCATTGAAGGGAATTAGGGTCTTTCTGCAGAATATTTGTTCCGATGATACATTTAAATATGTGAGTATTCATTGTAGTGAATATATTAATGAAGAAGTATCGCATTCTGTGGCCCCCAAGTCTCTTATATTTTTTAAATTTCCACGCTAAGAGCTTGAGTTTCTACAGGAATTTCGCTAAAACTAAACGTTAGCATTGAACTTAAAAAATTGGCTCGGGAATCCGCAGCCATAAGAGTGAACTCCAATGCCTCTTGTTTTCAAAAGGAGAGTTTTTTTTTTTTGCCGTAGATATTATTCTTTGATGATTTTAGTTGGGTCAAGGTCAATGTACGTCCTCTCTCATCTTCATGATAGCCCTGAAGATGGCTTACAATGTAAGCCGAAACGTTGGCAGATAATCCTTCATTAAAAAAAAAATACATTTTTTTTAATTTGTGTTTTTTTGGATCTACCTCGACCGAACCCCAACTAAAATCATCTTAGAAAACAAGTGTAATCCTCATCTGTAGTGAAAGAAACTGTTTCACAACACATCTAAGATTGCAGTAGGGATAAGTGCAGAATCTGACCTGAAATTCATCGCCTCTCTAAAAACTAGAAATAATGTCAATTCGACAGATTTATTTTACTGTTTGCTCAGTAAGAAGTTGGTGTGAGACAATTAAAGTAATAGCCAGACAGTTGTGAAAAATATACAAATAGAAATACACTAAAAAGCCTGTTTTTCTTTTCGATAGACTAGACGTATTCAGGGTGAGATACATAGTTTGATACTTGAGAGAGGGGGCAATAATCAGAGTAATTTTGTTAAAAATTTAGCGAAATGAGACATTTAGGAGAAAAAACCTCTATTGATATATTATTTTAATGTCGAACTGCCTCAAGCTACTAACAATATATATATATATATATTGAACTAATAGATGCATTGTTTTTTTTTTATTTCGTTTCTTNATCTCACTCTGGGCCTCTTGTCTACATTATCTTTAATTATAAACAGGATACTCAATTATCATTTTGAATACCTTGATAATTTATTGTTATTATTATTTTGAATGAAATGTATATATTTGGTGTAATATTTAGTATCTCAATATTCTTGTATTATCAAATTTTTACTAAAAAGGTATCATTTGCAAGTTTGTAAATGAATATGGATGGTTAAGTACCTTCCCCCTCCAACAGCCGTCCAGTCGACTTTGAACAAGCCAAAGATATACAGGGTGTCCCAAAATTAACGCAAGATTTAAATTAAAAAGAAAACGCAGTTTTTAGACATTTTTTGTTGTTGTTGTTGTTGAATCATAAAGCACATAGAATAGGGTTATTTATGGAATAACACATCGGGCAAATGGTCCCCATGGATTTGCATGCACATTCGCACGCGTTTTGCGAAGTTTTCCATGTTCATTTCACATTAATGTGGCTGAATTTCGTTGATGCAGCATTGAATCTCCTCCTTTAATGTACGGGTGGTTTTGGGCTTGTTGACATAGACCTGTGATTTTAAACAACCCCATAAAAATAAATCAAATTGTGTAAAATGACACGATCTAGGAGGTTGATACTGATCACCAAAACGAAAGAGTACACGACCTGGAAATGTCTCATGCAGTAATTGAATTGTTTCAGATGCTGTGTGGTAAACACATTTGCTCGTTGTGTTATTCCATAAATAACCCTATTCTATGTACTTTATGATTCAATAAAAAATAACAACAACAATACTAAAAACTATGTTTTCTATTAAATTCAAATCTTGCCTTAATTTTGGGACACCCTTTATATATATATATATACATACTCACACACTTATATATCTTTCTTCACTTTAAGAGATCATGCTGACATTGTAGACTTTTATCTATGTCTTTATTTAATGCAGCATGGGGAATTCACTCTCATTTTCTAATTTGATTGAAATGCAGAAAGAGATGATGGAAACATTTTCTCGTGGATGGCACTTTACAGCCTTCTTGATGTACCCTGTTCCCCTGGAGAATTATTCCAGGGAGAGGTCCTTTAGAGCCGAATGGAGCTGGAGAGGGTAGGTTCTGCACAGTACCCTCGTCATCGGCCTGTCACCCACCTGCATACCTTCCAGTCGTCTTCCTCCAGCAGTAATCTTCTCTCATTATTTTCGCCTTTCCTCTGCACCCTCTCACTCTCTCTCTCTCTCTCTCTCCTTTCATTTTTGGCGATAGGAGACTTCCATACTACTCCTTTAGCAAAAGCACAATTGCTTTAATTACTTGCTTAAATTGAACACAATTCCTTTCCTTAGATGATTTTAGTTGGGGTTCAGTCAAGGTAGATCCAAAAAAATACAAATTTAAAAAATGTATTTTTGAACTTAGGGACAGGACATCCTCTCTCGTCTTCATGATAGCTCTCAAGATGGCTTACAATATAAGCCGAAACGTTGGCAGATAATCTTTAAAAAATACAGTTTTTTATTTTGTATTTTTTTGGATCTACCTTGACCGAACCCCAACTAAAATCATCTTATAATAATATCTACGGTCAAAAAAATCTCCTTTTGAACAATTCCTTTCCATTTTGGTATAGAAATGTAGAAAAGTACATAGATATTGTTTTACTTCTTTTTTTTTCCCTTTCTTTATATTTTATTTTATACATGTAGGATTTGTAGGATAACGATTATTTACTTTTTATAAATATTGTTTTCGTTATGGTATTTAATCCCACATAAATTTTTAAACAATTAATGCGAGAGAACAGAATAAAATAACTAACTGCCTCTGCCAGGACTCGAACCTGGATCTCCTGCTATCCGGGCCGGTGCGTTATCTATTTACGCCACCGAGACTAACCAGATAATTAATTAAATTCCCCGCACTAGTTTCGAGAGTCTAACCTTAGAGAAAGACAAATACATCGTCTTGTACTTGAAGGAGCTGACATTGTCTTGCTATTCACCGACTCTCGTTATTTGCTTTTATTTCTTTTTGTAAACATTGTTTTCGTTGTGGTATTTAATTCCACATAAATTTTTAAACAATAAATGCAGGGGAATAGAATAGAATTTGTATTCTATTACCTTACATTTATTGTTTTAATAGTTATCTACTGTTTTGAATTTATTCGTAATTTATTATTTAATGGCTGAAGAATTATTTAAAATTTCAGAAAACTCTGTTAAATCACTCTTCTCTATGAATTGTTATTATAAGTGTGGTGTAAATGGGTTTTAAATAAATCCTTATTTATGAATGTACATATTTTTTTTTAGGCCTAGATTCCAGGCAATCTTTAGGGTAATGAGTATAATGAACAGAAAGTTCCACCCTATTAAAAATAAATAATTAAGGCTATTAAGAATAAATAATTGTAAATTTATGCTATAATTATAGGAATTAAGTGAAATTCAATTATGCTAAATTCTATTTCTTCAAACTAAAGAAGTGAAATGATTTGTGTCTTGCGAGTTTCATTGACAACTTCCTGTGTATTTTCATCCATTAAATGTATGTATTAAAGATTTTTTTTTCTCAAATGTATAAATGAATCGCTATTTTTTTGTTTAGGCAGTAGAAAACCGAAAATTTCATGGTTTTAAACAATTAATGCGAGTGAATAGAATAAAAATTTATCTCTCCCAGCCAGGACTCGAATCGGGATGCTTTCAGGGCTGGTATACTGGACATCCCGTTTTGAGCCCTGGCTGGGAGAGATAGATTTTTTATTCTATTCCCTCCATTAAGTTTAAAATTTACGTGGGATAATATACCACAAGACTCTATTTCTAAGAAAAAAAAATTAAGTTTCCTTTTAACTGAAAAAAATTTAATACCTCAACATGACTAATGAATTCCTTATTTTTTAAGTAAGAGACATTTTCTTTTTCATCAACAACTTGTAACTTCTGATAATGACTTANTTCTACTTACATTGTTAAAAAAAAAAAAAAAAATAAAACTAGTCCGTCGCTTATAGCCGCTCAAACTAAGCGAATTTCTCAGTATCGTAGTGAATAAATATTAGTATTTGAACTTTCCGTCTATATTCCTCACTTATCTTTAGTAAATAGACAAATCTGTGTTTAGTTTCAATAATCTAAGGTAAATATTACGCTCGATGCAGCAAAAACACTTGTTATCTCATGATGGATATTTCAGCTAATCCTTGTTGTTTGATAGCGCTAAAGCGAACTTTTATTTACTCAATTTACATTTAGAAGCGGTAAGCCAAATGTTATTAAGTAATTGCAACTGGTTAGCGCTTAAGTTAAAATTTACGGTTCGGTAAACCTCCAGCTCTTATTAGTTCAATTTCGCTGTGTCAAATATAAAATATATATTATATCAATCAGTAGACCTATCTTGATTTTCACTTGTCCAAACTATATATTTCCCCCCACAAACTACATAGAAATAATTGTATACTTGTCGAAGCTTTCATCCCTTACTCCTACTTGTCTGATTGACCTATGTAGTCGTACGTTTTTTTATTTTAGTTCTACTACTCGAAATTCATTAATCTAAAACTTTATCTCGTGAAGCATTTACAGAGATATCTTCTCGCGCGCTGTATTCATTATAAATAAATTTCCCTGAAATTCTGAGTTCAGTTGATAAAATCGGAGAAAATATAGAAAAATTCCCATTAAATTTTAGTTAAGTACCGCATTGAAACTACGTTCCTCAAAAAAAAAAAAAAAAAAAAAAAAAAAAGTAATTTTAACATTGAAGTCTTGTAATCCCTTTACATTAAAAAAATTATAACTAAGTTTCGTTGTAAATGTCTTTTGAATAAATAATATGTTGTTGTAAAATTTGTGGTTGTGTTTTTTTGTACATGCAGTATTGCATTTTAATAAATCTTCAATTTTTTAAAGGAATTCGTTCTTGTGATATTGAATACATACATGATATTACAATAAAATTACTAATTTTATTACTGTTTCAGATGTTGACTGTCATGGATTTTTTCAATTTGCGACAAACAAAAGCCCTGGGGGATAAGTCCTGAGGATAAAAGGTATGTCTTGTCTTGAGTCTTAGTTCATAATATCATCAGATTTTCAGAACAAAATATTAAAGTTGCTCATTTTCTTACATATTTAATTATTAATTTAAATAAGGATTTTCTAATTATACTGTTTATTATAAAGTTAAATTATATAGAAGCAAGGAAATTTATATACGCGCTATGATTTTATCATTGAGTTTCAAATGTTTCTAAATACTAAATGAGAAACTTATTTATCAACTCAAACAATTTTTAAAGTGACATTTTTATGTATTGTAAATCATTCACAAAAATGAAATGAAACCGGGATATGCAATAACTAAAGACATGAAATAAAAATTTAACTGGGTAGTCGGTTTTATGTAATATGATACTTTTAATTTATTTTTCAGTTTATGAAATTCAAAATATAGTTTTTTGCAATTTGAAAAAATATTTTGCTTAAAAATTAAATTAAATCCAGTCAAAATGAGAGTTTTTTTTTTTTACCGTAGATATTATTATTAGATGATTTTAGTTGGGGTTCGGTCAAGGTAGATTAAAAAAAATACAAATTTAAAAAAATGTATTTTTTAAAAAGATTATCTGGCTACGTTTCGGCTTACATTGTAAGCCATCTTCATGATAGCCCTGAAGATGGCTTACAATGTACGCCGAAACATTGGCAGATAGTTTAAAAAAATACACATTTTTAGAAATTTGTATTTTTTTAGATCTACCTTGACCGAACTCCAACAAAAAGCCATTTATAATAATAAATGTATTGCCTTATTCATATATAACAACAATGTTTGCATACAATATTCAACAAATATGCGACATTGTATATTAATTTCAATTTAATATCGCATGTTGCTTATAATATGGATCAATCCAACTTTTGATTAGTAGAGCAGCTTATCTAGTGACTTGTACAAGTTTAGCAGAAGTTTATTAATGTGGCAGAAATACATATTTTTAAATTTGTATTTTTTTGGATCTACCTTGAAGGAACCCCAACTAAAATCATATAATATTAAATCCAGTCAGATTCACTTGGTATAAATCACACACATACTATATACGCTAGATCTGTGTTGTTAAAGCTTTTTTTTGGGGAACCCTTCCCGATTCTCCCACGGGATCTTGCTGCCTCACTCAGCTGACGTATTCCCAATACTGCTTGCGAGAAATCCCTCTGGTCCTACGGGGTCTGATTTGCCCAATCACTGTGTCTGGCGAGCACAAGACCCCATCCCACCGCCCTCCAGAGTGCCGTGGCGATCGTTTGCGGTCCTCTAGTGCGACAGATGTCCCGGTAATTCCCAGTGTCAGGTGTTGTTCCACGTCTCCTTCATTTGCATAGCTGGCTCTCCGGGCTGGCTCGAACCTCTCTCTACCTTCCTCGCTTGTGAGGCTTGACCCCTCTCATTGAATTGTGACATTACCGTACTTACCACTCGCGTAGCCTAATTTTCAGGGAATTATGCTGTATGTGTGCTGTGAACAGGGAGCAGATTAACAAATTGCCCTGTATATATATATATATATATATATATATATATATATATATATGCATGCGTAAGCATATGCATAAGCATAAATTGAATAAATTAGTTTTGTTTTAATATTTCAATGCAGTGTGTCAAATGGAATCACAAATGGGAATAATTTACTAAAGAATGCAAGGTTAAGCATTCTTGTGAAGTAGGCGATAATTTTCGATTTTTTAATGCGCCCTTCGAGATTTTTCCCGATTAATACGCCCTTTTATGATTCCCGATTGAACTCTGATTTCGCCCTGAAGAGGTGAAGGGAAGATCCACTGAAACTCCGAAGAGCGTCAGATAATATTTAAGTTGTATTTTCGGATCGTCAGGAAGAGGAAGTACCTCTCCAAGTGCCTCTTCCGAGAGGATTTACTCTTTAATCAGGGTTAGACCGGCTTCCCTGTTTAGCGCCATATCATTCTATTTATAAGAGGGATCTCTCGTTTTGGTTTCGACTGGTGTCCATATGTGTCGTCGCCCGTGGTTCGCCGTCTTCAGTTTTTGTGTCTTTGGTGAGGTTTATGTGGGTTTGGAGGAGCCCAGGAGGAAGTTGTATAATCTTTACGGTCAATTCCTCTTCTTCCTATTTTTAGTCGGCGTTTTGGAAGCCACAATTAAATTGGAAATTACTTCCGTCTTATTTATTGATGGCTATTCTTTAACTCTTTACGTTCACTCATTTCACTGTTGCCTGAAACCAATTTGGAGGCCTTTACTGTCAAGAAGCACTCGCCAGAATGAACCTCTACGGTTGTCTTACTGCTACATTCACTNATAATTCTCTATTATACTAATTTCAAATATTACTGTATTCTCATGACATTGTATTTCTACAGCTCTGAAGATGGCTTATAATGTAAGCCGAAACGTTGGCAGATAATCCTTCATTAAAAAAAAATACATTTTTTTTAATTTGTGTTTTTTTGGATCTACCTCGACCGAACCCCAACTAAAATCATCTTGGAATAATATCTACGGTCAACAAACTCTCCTTTTGATCAAGGATCAAATTTTTCGGGGATCTCTCGCCCTTCGTCAGTGAAAAGTGGAGAGGTACTAAGATACTACTCTTCACTTTTCACTGACGAAGGGCGAGAGATTTAATTTAATGTTCCCCGAAAAATTTAATGTTTGTGCGATATTTTCTTTTTGTTTGTGCACTGCACTCCTTATCTCACCTGTTTTTGATTACTATACTAAAAGTTCCGCTTTAGCATACGACAATTTTATTATGTTCATTATAGTTTGTTATTATAATATCTTATAATGAAAAGGAATTATGAAGTTGGATTAACAAATTTTGTCCTGAATTTAATACAAATTTTTTGTTTTGTTTTGAACAGTGGTTAAAATAATGAAGCCAGAAACTTCAAAATAGTGACATAATACTGTATTCACACTGGACTGTAATAGCTGTCGGGATATAATTATTTATTTGATCCTCCTGTATTAATTATTAGCTCCCAATGTAGTGGCAGTCGGCTGAATAATTTGATTTAACTTAGTGTGTTGTATGTATAAATATAGCTGGCTTCTTTCGTATAAATAATCTGTCACCAGTTTGTGAAACCAGAAAAATTAGTTATATTTGTAATAATTTTGTTTTATTTTATAGTTCTGTGTAATATTTAATGAATTTTATACTGTATTAAAAATGTTTATTCCTTTTTGGGAACACTATCAATAACATGTTAGTGTGCTAGTGTCCACAATCTACGTCCCATTATATGTTGAAAGAAAATGTCAGTTCTGAGGAATATTAGTATTACTTGAGCATAAGTTTTCGGAATTTGTGCATAATATTGTAAATCTTGAGAGTGGTGTTACTGGTCAACTTCTCTCCTCATGTGACTTTCATTAATGCCATTTTTTTCTATTATTTATTGTTATCAAATTACAAAATGTTTTTATTTATTTTTAACAGAATGCAATATGTAAATAAAGGTTATAAAGAAAAAAAAACTATTGTAAATCCTGCGTAATGAGTATTTTCACAGCCAATCCCAATATCTTGCGAATAATGCAAAGAATACAATTTTATTACAACACTGGTCACAACTATTTTCAGTTTCCTTTAAATTTGTAACTTGTAACTCACTATATCACAATATAAACCTGTGTCTCATTATATTTAGCTTACGAACAATTTAGTATCTCAATATTCCTGTTTCTTTTTATTTTAATGTGCATATAAACTACAAATTTCAATGGATATCTCCCTATTTTATAAATGAAACTGAGCATGGTTTCCTTTCTCGTTAAACTCAGCCAGGCCCCGACAGAACTTCGAGTCCTGATTCGAATAAGTCTTAGTCGTAAATTCGGCTTAAAAATGGAATAGGTATATTATTAAATAGTTTGAAGATTTATTCTATACTGATGAGTTTTTTTTAACCGTAAATATTATTGTTAGGTTTTTTTTTTTGGGGTGGGGGGGGGTTCAGACAAGGTAGATCCGAAAAAATGCAAATTTAAAAAAAAATATATGCTGACGTTTCGGCTTACATTTTAAGCCATCATTAGGGCTGTTGAAATACAATGTCGTGGGAATACAATAATAATTTACAATATTATTATATAGAATTGCCATAATGTAATAAGATAAGATATAACAGGGGACAAGATGTCCCCTCTCGTCTTCATGATAGGTAGGTGTTTGGTTAATTAATGTTTTAATTTTTTAATAGTTTGTTTTTCTGCATGTTGAATTCTCCATTTATACCTATATCTTATTACGTTATGGCAATTCTATATTATAATATTGTAAATTATTATTGTATTCTCATGATATTGTATTTCAACAGCCCTGAAGATGGCTTATAATGTAAGCCGAAACGTCGGCAGATAGTTTTTAAAAATACACTTTTTTGGATCTACCTTGACCAACCCCCCCCCCCAAATCTTTGGATTTATGTATTTTTGCTCTTGAATAAATAATTTCTCCGTAATACAGATATTAAGTTAGTTCGTTTATATTGAGGAATTATTGACTTATTGACGGTCGAAGTGTACGTTCGGTCAAAGTGTTAGTGATATCCTGAACGAAATCCTACTTCCACTTTAATGGTTAATGTTCCATGAAGGGAGGACGCTTTCGACTTTCTGGAGAATAGGATGCCAAGTTCAATGAAATCCTGAGAGCTGTTCTCGTCTAACTGTGGAAAATCTGCCATATCTGCAATCGGTCACAGTATTCCATTTTTTCTGTGCTACCGTAAGCTAAATGCCTACAATCCTTCATAATTTTGCCTCGCTTCACGCAGTTGTCTAATCCTATTATTTTCTTAGACACGTTTACATTCTTCAATTCCGAAATATATATATGTATACAATTCTGCATTTAGATAAAATAGCAGACAAAAACCTGGTCTTCTTCTACTTTCCATCTATTTATTTTACGTTTAAAAAGGAGAAATATTCTAATCATTTCTTATTCTAATTTTAAAGGCAATATATTAATAACTATTAACGAAACAATATTCCGGCTTAGTTCGTTATGAAGTTCACATACTGGTGTATCGTTCCTAAGTTATGGAGTCATTAAACAGTGAATGTATGAACAATATGTAACTCAGAGAACTGCACCGAGAAGAAAGTTTTATTTGCCCACTTCTGACATCCATAGTGTAAGTCATACGCTGCCATTGTAATGAACTCTATTAGTCAGTTTCTCACCCCAGGCTAAGGGATGATTGAGTTGGCGGGGTTATCTCTGTGAAGTGTGTAGGGGTTTGGCGGGAACGCAGAGGCCGTAAGGTTCCGTTGGAAGACGTGATGCCTCCTATAACGGCTCCCTCTCCACCCTTCCCGCCTGCCTGATCAGCTGACTATTATGTTCACCCCAGACTGGCCTACATGGTCGTATTATTCATCTCTTCGAGGCCGTACTTGGGATATTATGCAAAATTTCCACGGGGAAATCTAGCTAGTCTCTAAGGCACCACCCTAACGTCCCATGACAGGTCATCACCGAGACAACATTGGGGGAATCCTCATTTTTTTAAATAAAGAAATGAAATCTTAAATTCAAGCCTCTTTTTTCAGAATGATGAATTAATTCTTTAGTTAATAGCTTAAAATCCATTGAGGGGACGGTGTGTTTAAATATTTTTAGCGTTACAAAAATAATGCATTGAACAAAATTAAATTATTATTCGATGATTTTAGTTGGGGTTCGGTCAAGGTAGATTCAAAAAATACAAATTTAAAAAATGTATTTAAAAAAAAGATTATTTGTCTATTAAAGTATGAGTAATTTATTATAGTTTGTACCCAATATCATTGACACACTACACACAGGCTTATGTACACACACACACACACACACACACACACACACACACACACATATATATAAGA
>KZ807401.1:325537-340331 GCA_000696205.2 Oncopeltus fasciatus
TGCCTGCATTCGTCTCGTAGTAGAGGAGCAATCTAAGAAGAATACTTCTGTACCCTTTAAAAAAGTATCTAAATAATAGTATATGATTCAATTTAATTTACAAAATACAAAATGTAATTAGAATAATAAGTAAAATCCCAACATCTTGCTTTAAGATATCGCACTAGTGTCGAGAGTCTAACCTCCGAGGCAGACGAATATATCGTCTTATGCTCGGAGGTGCTGACATTGTCAAGCTGTTTAAATGACTCTCATTATTTACTTTTAAATTTTAATTTTATAAATTTTTTTGTGGTATTTAATCCCACGTAAATTTTAACAATTTTTAGTTCAAGGGAACAGAATAAAAGTAATAAAACCACAAAAAAAAATATTTATAAAATTAAAATTTGATCATTCCTTAAACATTTTCTAAGCCAATGACATTAGCAAATAAGCTCAAACAGTCAATAAGATTACTCTATTTAGAAACAAAAAAAAAAAAAAAATTGCCCTATTATTTCTCTTACTATAAGTATTTTCTTCCTAAAGTAATTCTTTGAATAGTTAGATAAAATAGTACACCAAAAATAATGACCAAAAAATTAACGAAATAATAATCATAATAAAGGGAAAAAAATCATTCGTCGGAATAATTTTTATAATGTGATTTTCTCGTTGATTTTATTTTTATTTTTTTTATTTATTTTTTATTTTTAAATGACACACCTAATGACGTGTATAATATTTTGTTGTAAGAAAAGAAACATTTTTAAAAATATTTATATGGGATGAGTTTAGTTTTTCAGTTTTATTTGTAACATTTTAGTGAGAAATTCCTCTAAGTGGATAAAAATGAAATTTAATATATTGCAGAAGTCAAGTTATAATTAAAATTTGATTAATTTTTATCAAGAGTCAGTTGAATTTCCATGCATAAATATGCCACGGGAATGCAGATAATTATTAAGCGGGGGGGGGGGGGATAAATGATAGCCAGCTGATACTTGGGAATGAACCAAGCTGATGTGATAAAGACCATAGATACCTTGATTTGAATATGATATCATCATGGCGATGAGCATCATTAATTATTCATTTTAATCTTTGTAATAATTTATTTTGTGGAACTTTGGTTTGTATTCAAGAGTATTAGCACAAGTTCCCAGATATCATGAATGCCTGTGGAATTGTTTTACTTCATGTTATCTACAGTCTTCTATGGTCATTAACGTCTATTAATCTAATAATATATTTAACGAGTAATTAGATTTTCGATTAGTTTATTATTTTATTGGCATAATGTATAGTGGTGATTATTGACAATATAATCATATCATTTTATGTATTTAATTTTTTGTCGTTTAAGGAGCAATCATAGATAGATGTTTACTAAATGCGAGTTGTTTAAAAATGGAACAAGTTCGTTAAATCCCCCATTCCATGTCAGACTATATATTATTAACGATGCGACTAAAATAGTATGTGTGTGTTTAGTAATGTGCACCCCAGTAAATTCTACCATTTGTGTATATCACATAAAAATAAGCTTTTCTTCCTAACGATTTTGATAAAGCACAGTAATATTTTTATGTTTTGGTATATAGTTACCCTTGTTTAGTAGGAATGCCAATATTTCGTTAAAAAAATTACCCATAACGTAATATTCCCTTAATCTAATCTAAATCTTATCCTAATCTAACTAAATTAAAGAAAAAAAAAAAGACACAATCCATATAACATTCATAAACGAATTTAAATCCAGGTACCCATATGCTACTAACATTTTTACTGATGGTTCTAAAACTGATTTATGATGTAGGGCCGCAGTTATAGGACCTTTTATCTTCTATATGCAGTAATTTACTGGAGAATTACTTGATATTAATATTGCATTTAATTTTATAGACTGCTGTAAAATACTTAGGTATGAATCTTGACAGAAAGTTGACATAGGGTCTGCAAGACAAAACAAATTTAAGAATTTAAGAATTTTAAGAATTTAAGAATTTTAAGAATTTATGAATTTAGGAATTTAAGAATTTAATTCTTATAGAATTTTAAGAAGGATAAAGAGTATCTACACTCTTCTTACATAGGAAATCCAAATAAGGCACGAGACAAAAATTTAACATATATACATATTTAATAAGACCTATATGGACTTCAAATTTTAAGGTGCAGCTTGAGACTCAAATTTAAAAAATATTCAGACACAAGAATAAAAAACTCTTAAGACCTATCGCCCTCGCCCCTAAATACGTTTCTATCAATACTATACATGCATACTTCAATAATCTTCCAATACATAGATGCACCATATTCCTTGAATGCCGCTGTCGCAGGAAGCTTGACGGACACCCAAACGCAGTCATCTGCTCCAAGGAGGCACCACTAGATGCAAGGTACCCTCACATGTCAATCATATGTACATCCTACACACCATCTCCTGCTGGTGCCTCTCGCCTCCGGTGTGAATTTAAAATAATAAAAAAAGGAAAAGTTATAGAACTTCTTAGCAACAACATCCTCACTTTCACTGATTCACTTTCTAGCCTTTTATAACTTATGGATCCTTTCTCAAGAAATCCTTAGGTACAAGAAAAATATTTCAATTTACAAAATTTAGAAAATTACGGTAATAATACTATTTTTTCTTGGATACCTTTAAGGCCTGAAAGTAAATGACAAAGTTGATAAACTTTCAAAAGAAGCGATTTACAACTGCTTTGAAATATGTGGGATATGTCCCAAAATTAACGCAAGATTTAAATTAAAAAGAATACACAGTTTTTTTAGTATTTTTTTTTTAATCATAGAATAGGTAAATAATCTAGAGGGTTATTATGACTACCAATGAATACCAATGTATAAAGAACTATCATACCTTCAATTATCCTTCTTCATTGGTTTCTGCAAACCATCTGTTGGCGAGCGCTTTCAGACATTGTCCATCTTCGTGGCCGAATACATACGTTCACTGTCGCAGTCTGTATTCAACTTCATTCAATAGTTGAATACAGACAGTGACAGTGAACACATGTATTCGGCCAAGAGGATGGACAATGTCCGAAAGCGCTCGCCAACAGAAGATGGTTTGCAGAAACCAATGAAGACGGATAATAGAAGGTATGGTAGTTACATAAAACGAATAATATAGAATTAAAACTGATTTGTAAAGAAGAAAGTTTTTTATTTTCGCCAACGTTTTGTCATAAATTTCAGGCCTTCGTCAGAGTAAATAATGTTATGGTGGAGAGAGAGACTCCTGCTCTAAGGTAACTTAATCATGACTGATCTATCATCCATCAGTCGTGATTTAGTTCTTAATTCTTCGGCTCCCAGGACAGAATTCTGACAAATATATCCTCATTTTTGTCTATTCAACGCTAGTTTAGACTGAAATTGATCAAATTGTATAATTCGAATGTTACCTATGTATTAGCTCTTTCGGTTTTTAAAAAGCGCCTTGTTACGTAGCTTAGTGCAAATAATATGTTTCTTCAGAAAGAAATTAAAAAAAAAAAAAAGGGACTGGAATATATTCCTTGATATGAGGCTAGCCGTAATGTTTCTTCTTGACTATATACGGAAGACGGGTTAACTAATCACCAACCTGATAGCTGAATGAAACCCTTAATGTATTTGTTCTCTCAAACAATACTTTTGAAACTTACAAATATATAAAGTACTTACTTTGTGGTTTATGCAATACTGAAATTAGTCATAACTTTCTATCAGATCATCTTGCCTTATTTGCGTTTCTTATTATTCATTATTATCTCATTGTTTCTCCTTTTAGTTATAATTTTGAATCTCTATTTATAATTCTTCTTAAGATATATTAGGATGGAACTATATTGTTTCATCCTGAAAGTGTTATTTATACTCCAAACTTCAAAATATATTATAATAAATGCAAGGGAATAGAATAAAAAATCTTATTGCCTCAGCCGGGACTCGAACCCTGATCTCCAGATCTTCGGGCAAGTATACTAGCATACTTTTTATTCTATTCCCTTGCATTTATTGTATAAAATTAAAGTGGGATTAAGTACCACAAATAATATCAGCTTTTAAAAATATATTGAATTTTTATTAGGAAAGGATATTTCTTCAAAATATATATGCTGAATAAAAAGTATTCGAACTGTTCATTCGTTTTCATTTTTATTATAGTTCTGATAACTCACTTGAATTTATCTAACTTCATAAGACATTTTTAGCCCAAATTAATTAAAAATCTTCGAATAATTAATTATCTTATTCTTAAATGGTAGTTATTCTGATGATATGGGCACTATATTTCGGGAAACACGTCTACTTCTTGTTTTTCAGGCCATCGGAGAATGCGAAAAGCGGATAAGCCTGGAATTATTCGGGCGGTTAGGGCGATGAGCGAATTACGTAGCATCTGTCTGTGTGGAGTGTACAATTACGGTTGCCAGCTAACTGACGCTATCACAAAGGACTTAAAGAGAGAATCCAAGGAAGAACTGCTCACTATCAGCGAGATATGAACGAGTCAGTGTCTGAGAGGTTCGAGTAGGATTCGACTCCTCTGCTTTGACGTCACGCTTCCTTTGCTAATTCATGACCTGTCTTATTCGCCAGTTGATTGGCGCCTCGGTTCCTCCAGACTTCAACTCGAAATTAAAACGTTATTCACGCAGGAGCTAACAGTACTCGGCGAATTTCTCTGTTTTGCAGCTGATGATCATTTGTACTTCCATTTTACATATCATGTAATCCTCAAACTTAGAGGATATATTTTTTACCAATAAAGTTAGTTTTATAAATTTATTTTTTGTATTTAATCCCACGTAAATTTTAACAATTTTTAGTGCAAAAGAACAAAATAAAAAATCTAGTTGTCCCAGCCAGGACTCCGACATTAGTGCGGGGAATTTAATAACTTATCAGATTTGTCTCGGTAGCATAAATGGTAAATGCACCGGCCCAGGTAGCAGGAGATCCAGGTTCCTGGTGCAAACACCTGGAATAAATTCAATATTAATTATTCATTTAATATATATTCCAAATTTATTCCAAATTTAATATATGTTTAATATTTCAATACCGTTTGTTTCTCATTTTGCTTTCTGTTAATTACAGTTAAATTTCATATAAATTTGATAATATGTTATTTATTGGAAATTTCATAAAGCTAAAAAATAGAGAAATGGTAGGTGTATTGAACTATTTAAAAAAAAAAAAGATTTTCTTATGATGGCTATATTTATTCATAAGAAACCGGCGGTACCTTCTTTCGGGCGTTTGTGACAATAGTTTCCGCCAAACGGGAGCCTAACTTCACAAAGTTTCGCAGCTCAGCCATGACTTATTTTTTTCATTAAAAGTTGCCCTCGCCCAGTTATATGATGATTATATTTTTTTATTTAGGTTTACAGTACTCTTTCGCTGCTGACAAGATGCACGTTTTAACCATTTTTTGAAAGTGATATTGTCTTCAAAGATTAAAATTATATTTCTGGCAAATAATAATTCGCTAATTTGTTGTTTTTCAAATAAAGGGTACCCCAAAATTAACTCAAGATTTAAATTAAAAAGAAGACACAGTTTTTTAGTGTTTTCATTGTTATTTTTTTAATTGAATCATAAATTACATATATGGTAATAGGGTTATTTATGGAATAACACATCTGTCAAATGGCTTCACGGCTTTGCATGCACATTCATACTTGTTTGTCGAAGTTTTCCATGTTCATTTCACATTAATGTGGCTGAATTTTGTTGATGCAGCGTTGAATCTCCTCATTTAATGCTCGGGTGGTTTTGGGCTTGTTGACATAAACCTGTGATTTCAAACAACCCCATAAAAATAAATCTAATTGTGTAAAACTACACGATCTATGAGGCTGATTCTGATCACCGAAACGAGAGAATACACGACATGGAAATATCTCAAACAGCAACTGAATTGTTTCACGAGCTGTGTGGCAAACGCATTTTCCCGATGTGTTATTCCATAAATAACCCTATCCTATGTACTTTATATTTCAATAAAAAAAATAACAATAAGAAGACTAAAAATTGTGTTTTCTTTTTAATTCAATTTTGAGGCACCCTTTGTAATACTTACTCCGAATTCATCAAGCCGGCTTTTCGATCAATTCACTTTTTTTGTGTGTGTTTCAGATCAATAAATTAATTTAGTAGGAAACCCAAGTGCCCTTCATCTAAAGTTACTGCAAAATGTACGCCTTGACTGTATCTGCCAAGCACAAATATGTTGCCGAAGTGGGATTTCTCTTCTTATCGCTGTTCACACTGTGTTAGCTCCAAGGATATCCAATGAACATTCGTCCTGAAGGTTCTCCTCAAGGCTGCGAGCCCGAGTTTCGGGCACAAGTTTCCTAAATTATGAAACAATTACAGTAAATATTTCAAATTGGTATATTAATATTCTCGTCTAAATATACGTATGTTGAAAATTTATTGAAACATATTCGTAGGTCTTTAAAAATTGCGTTAAATAAGTTCCGCTGGCCTAAATGTAAACCTCTACATCACTAAGCTCGTTTTCAAGGATATATATTGTTAGAAAGCAGTGCTTAAAAATATAAACTTCGAAATACCTTTATAGAGTAGTGCTTTTCACGCTAACAAAACCATTTCTTTTATAACTACACCATTAAATCAGCTAAATATATATTTTTGTGTTGTGGAAAGTATTTCGCCTTGTACCACAATTGATATTGTGGAATGGGTTATCGAATCGTACAGAATGTATTTGAAAAAGTGATAAGGGGCGCCAGGATAGCTCAGGGGATCCGTACAGGTCTCTCAATCCTGACGCTGCGGGTTCAAATCCCGCGCAGGTCAATCTTTTATTTATAAATGAAAGCTTGTCCTGAGCCATGGGTGTTTAGAATGGGGTGGCAACCTGTAGATAGCCCCTCCCTCCAATGACCCTAAGTGTTTGCAAGGGAGGCTAACCCAGAAAAAAAAAAAAAAAAAATTATAATGAATGATACAAGTGCAATTTACCGAATTTCGTAAAGGTTTTTTCACTTATTCCAAATAAAACTGTTTTATATCAAGTTGAGCATTGTTCCGGTTGCTAGCTATAGTGTTTTGTTTGATGTTCATCCATAAACAAGGACTGTTTTCCTTAAGATCGAATCCCTATGAAGTGATTTCAGCTGCAGTCTTCCTCTTATGCCCCCACATTTTTTCAACCTCTTTCATTTTCATCAAAATCAAATTTCAAGAAGATGGGTTACATTTTAATTTATCAGGTAAGTAACAATTTATTTTAGAAGATAAATTGTAATATTTTTCTTCGATAATTGTGAGAAAAAAAAATGTTCCGATATAGAAATGTAATTTTTTTCCTTTTTATGTTAAGCATTTATACTGATGAATTGTTGTATGTGTTTCCTGATGGGCAAAAAAATGTTAATATAGGGGTTAATCAGAGGGGTTAGTTACACCAATGGGTATGAAACTATCACACTTCTCGAAATTCGTTTTCATTTGCGTATTCCATATTCTGGTCGAATACAACAGACCACTGTCTGTGTTCAACTGATGTTAGTTGGTGTCTGTCCAGTCATGGGTTCTACAGCTGCATCAGGCAATCAGGAGGATAAATGGGATATATTTGTAATATTAGGGATTACCTGATGCAGCTGTAGAACCCATGACTGGACTGACATCAGATGAATACAGTTGTATTCGGCCAGAAGATGGAGAACTCTTTCCAAAAGCGCTCGCCAGAAGGACGTGGAATGCCAATGAGGACGTATTTCGAGAAGTGTGATTGTTTATTGGTTGTGAGCTTTCTAATCTGAGTCCAAATTGTTGATACCCGATTTCCATGGCGTGCTCTACAGAAGTATTCTATATGAACAGGGAGTCGGCGCTTATGACTGGCTCTGAGAATTGCCATTGGAGATTGTGAAAGAATTTCACGATTAGGGTGTAATATTCATGAAAATTCCCTTTTCTCCAACATTATAATTCAGCGCTATTTTTTTTTTTTTTTTTTGTGTGAAGTTTGTCTTGTGAGGTGCGAAAATGGGACTGGGAGTATTGGAATGACTACTGGTAGAATTTACGACAAGTTTGTTAGTAACTTTAAGCCTCGGCTCTGAATATGGCGGTGTTAGGATTACTTCCGCTCGAACACACTCTACGGGATATTAGGATTACACTTATGGCGCGGGTGAAGTTCATCCGATAAGCAGATCTAACTTTCTAATCCCTAAGTCTGTGAAGAAGCGATCTCATACCAGACAAATTACGCCCCCCCCCCCCCCNCCCCCCCCCCCCCCCCTTATTTTTGCCTTGAGAAATTTTTCGAAAAGTATTATTTAAACTAGGAATACATTTTTTTTTAAGCCATTGCGTTTTACTAATTATAAACGTTATAAATATTCTTATTAGTTTCTATTACTGTATTGACTGATAGAATAACTATTTATTATATTTATAGTTGTAGAACTATTTCTACCCACATAAAAAAATATGATTAAGAATATAAAAAAGAATATATATAATTCATCTAAAGAAGTAGAATAATATGGCAGGTCGTATAGTTAAAGCAACAATTTCTCTAATAAGAAAAATAAATATACTGTATTGAATTAAGTAAACCATAAGAAAATTAATACAAATTTTAATAACTTCTTAAGTATTTAATCTGTATTTATTATATTACGTACATAGGCATATATCACGATAAATATACGAATATATATATACGATGAGTCGAATAAATATTTTAACCTAACTACGGTATATTTAATCTGTTTCTATTTGTAAATACACATTTTTTTTTTTTGCCCAAAAGCAATTGCTCTTTTGGAATTACTTGAATTTCAGCTAAAAACCATTTACATAATTTCTAGTTGCCGGTACTGGGGACAAATTACGCAATTTGCGGTTTTACACGCAAAGGAGAATTTTGAATTTGTTTGGGATTTCCATTGTATTTCCAAAATAGGATTCTCGAAACAGTGTAAGGCTTAAGTGATTTAGTATTTCGAAATATTGAGTAAAATTCATAATTACGAGACTTAATGATAATGCTGTCTAATTACTAAAAGTGTTTACTCTTTGTTATAGTAATTGATTATTGTATATTGTATTAAATTTGATTGAGAACCACTTTAGGTTTTAATTATTTAGTGGAAGCAGTACATACTTTTCTCTTCTTCATTGGATATTTTTTTAAATACAGAGTAATGATTATTCAACAGGAGAGTTTTGTGACCGTAGATATTATTATTGATGATTTTAGTTGGGGTTCGGTATAGGTAGATCCGAAAAAAATACAAACTTAAAAAAAAAAAGATTATTTTTTTAAAAGATTATCTGTCAACGTTTTAGCTTACATTGTAAGACATCTTCAGAGCTGTCTATCATGAAGACCAGAGAGGACGTCCTGTCCCTAAGTTCACATTTCCATGATTTTCTTCTTTATGATTGACAGCCCTGAAGATGGCTTACAATGTAAGCCGAAACATTGGCAGATAATCTTTAAAAAAAATACACCTTTTTTTAAAATTGTATTTTATTTTTGGATCTACTTTGACGGAACCCCAACTAAAGTCATCTAATAGTAATGATTATTATTTACTGATATTAATTAGATGGAAAGTCACTCTAGATTTAATAAACATAATCCATGTAGGTGAAATCACCATATATTATTCAGTTTTCCTTGACATTTTTCTTGACAGCCACTTCATATTTACTATACCTTGAGTAAAAATGTCTCAGATTTTGTTATTATTATGTTGACATAATTCAGACAAATTAAATTATCAATAAATGGGAATTTAAATATTTGCAATTTATCCTTAGCATTTTCCATTTTTTTTGTATTGTGTGACCATGCTTAGCAGCGTTGAGCAGCTGTTCTCATGCGGGTGATATCAAATGAGACTGTTTTAATTTTCATGGGGATATAATGTAGTCTACACAGTTCCCGCTTGAGTGCACGATTCATGTCTGACTTAGGATAAAGTCAGATGGTATGATGGAGAGAGGTTGGCGCGTGGCTTGTGTTTGTAAACAGATTGGTTTTCCTGGTACTTCCTCCCTTAGGCCTGAGAACGGGGTGGTAGAACACCCCCAGCTGTCAGGAACCCAGGTGCTCCAAATTACCCCCACAACCCTCCTGTTCTTTGCCTTTAATTGTTTCCCCAAAGAGAAAAAAGCCTTGCTCCTCTATTCTGTACACTACATTGCTTTACTTTTTACTTTTTCTTCTCCTTTTTCTAACCAAAGAGGATCCTTCACTGTATTTTGTAGCTAACTTTAACTAAGCTAATATTAAATGCTCTTAAATACCTCTGAAAACCACATTGTAAACAAATGTCTCTATAGCGACATTTTGGAAGGAATTCCTCAAGTTAAATATTATTAATGTTTTCTATGATTATTGTAGATTTCATTATTATTATAACTATTTTCATATTAAGATAGGTAGCTCTTCATATATAATAAGTTTAATTACTGTTGAAAGTAAATGATTAAAAAAATCATTAATGTAATTCATTCTGAAAAATGGGTTCTGTAGTATTTAAGAAATAACTCCTAAACATATTTTCTCTTTTATAGCATATATCCAAAATAAATTCCATATGAGAATCAAACTATTCACGCTGGTTCCATGAATGACTTGAAATATTTTGACATTCGAGGAACAATAAATATTTTTATATAATATTATTTATATTACATTATATGGAAAGAAAATGAAGTTTATTCTGGGACTAACAGAGTTCCCTTGAATAACATTAAGTGATTTTTACAACAGGCCTTTTCGGGCTCAAAAAATATACAATTATGTAAATAAACAAATAGAAGTTGTTATAATAAAAGTGTGGAAAAAAAGTAAATAAATACTTGAGCAAAAAGAGAGGTTCTGGTCAAAGGTTAAACCGAGGTTTCTAACTGAGGAAGTGAAGAAAATGGCTGTATTATTAATGGTAAAATTAGGTAGGATAGGAAGGGAGCTTAATTGGGGAACGGAACGTAATAATATATTTTATATNNNTATTATAAATTATGTTATAATATAAAAGAAATATTTTTATTAAATTTCCATTTTTAAAGTGCGCCGGTTTTTCTGTGGAGCAGTCTCGAGTGTTTTATTATCTGTCTGTGTGTGTGTGTGTGTGTGAGTGTGTTTGAGTCTGAACGCACCATATTTTTAGCATGCCAAATGTAGGATAGGATTGTTGCAAGATGTATTGAAGTTTTTCAAAAGACCCTTCATGACACGAACGTGAATAGCTTGATTTCCCCGCTAAAAATACCCTGAAGTAAAGCTAACAAGTGATGGGAGTGTGAATAGTTCTTCCTCAGAAGAGAAAGTGACTCCGCCCAGCCAGGACTCACTAGAAGGGTGTCTTATTCACAAACAATACTGAACTTGAATTACATATTCATACATTCTCCCATACACCCCACTTTCGCTTCCCGTATACCATACTTGCCAAGCAGCTGTATCATAACTCTCTCAGGATATCCCACCACGAGTTTCCGTATTAAATTTAAAGGGTTTCCTGACTGGCATAATCCAACCACTTCACACTTCAGAGAATCCTTAGTAAATTTTCCACAACAGAGGGCCAACAAGAAGTTTTTAATAAAGTAGTCCAAGATAGAAAGAATTATTCAAGAGTAGTAATTTCAAAACACTGTGGAATAATTTTTTAAAAAACCCATAAATTATTTCATTTCTATCATATAAAAATTGAAAAAATAAAAATATTGCGCTGAAGGAAATTATAATAATTAGAACGAAAACATATGAAAGAGAAATGTTAATTAGGAAGGGGAATAAAATATATTTCATGGTTCATGTAAAGGTGAATCGGTCATAGTTTTCTTATCTGACCAATGGAACTCGGCATGTACTATCTTATGTGTGGATATATGCATATTTGGGCGGATAAACCATTATACGTGCATAAAAGCTCATATTTAGAAAGCTTAAGATCTATTCCATTCATTTCAAGGCCCTGAAATAGAAAAATCAATTACGGAAAATTCTTCTAAAATATGAGCAGAGGTTAGTCAAGGATTCGGTCTTGGGGGCTGTAGAAATTCAACAAATTTGTAAACAGATTTTTTTTTTTTTATTTGCCAACGTTTCGGCTTAAGTCATAGACCTACTTCTTGGCTAGTGTAATGATGGGTGATGGTTTGAGTAGAGGAAGATGCTGTCTCCCTCCCCATTTGCCCTCTTAAAAGCCTGGAATTAAAACCATAACGTTGTAAAAAAAAAAAAAAAAAACTTTCTTGTTTACTAATCAGTATTATTTATTCTGCTCCCTAAACCGAATCCTGATAAAGCTCGACGGTCAAACAGTTATCAAATTGACTTTTCTTCTAAAATAATGTAGATAACCTATTTTCTTACCTAATCTTGAGTTTTCATTATACTTAGAAATGTTTAAGAATTTGATGAAATGGGAAACTCATTTTAGTTCTTCGATCGATCAAATATCCATTTTTAAGAGAATATGAAGGATTTGGGCGCCATGTAAAACTGGTTTCAGTCCAATTAGTAAGTATGTATTTTTCACAAAAATCAGTGAACTGTTCAAGTGAAGTTTTATGAATATTTGTTCGTATAAACAGAGTGAAAATGTTAAAAAATTATTACTAAACAAAATGTCAGAATAAAAGAAATTATGAAATATCTAAATCGGATAAATTATTCTTTTTGCATGAATGCGTAACTTTATCTCTGACATATGCGAAATATTAACCACTTCCACAATTACGTAAATCCCAAGGTGAGGGATTAAGTAAGGGAAAAGGTTATCCACAGAGTTTCAGAAGAACTCTCCACCATTGATTTCCTATTTCAACCCCTTTGAATAGGTAATGTGCTCCAAACTACCCCCTTATATCTTAGCTAGCTGAGTTTTAATTGCTTGAGCGGAAATTTATTTCATTCGAACATTAACCGTTTTTTTATGAGTCGGTCTCGTTTATTTCTTAGAACATAAAATTCTTTGCTGAACTTGTGCTTCCGTTCTTCGTACTGCATTTGTAGCATTTATGGGCCAGAAGAAAAGCTAATTTAAAAATACTTACTTATAGTTACTTTTCGTTTTTACTAAGACTTGAGATTGAAATAGGATTTTTTATTGGGTCAAAATAGTGGACTGAATTCCCTATATTTGTACATATTTTTCTTTTTCTAAGTATTTAAAAAAAAGAAAGATATTTAAAAATTTTTTTTTTTATCATACAACAGGATTGACACAGAAAAGTGTATCGCTAGTACATAATGATCCTATCTTATATACTTTTTGCAATCTGAGATTTGTAACAACATATTAGACANCACTCCCAATAAGTTTAGGCATTAAGGCCCAGGAGGTCGCGAGGCCATCTCCGTTTTAGTCGCCGGGGAGGATTGTGAGGATTGGAGTCCGACGACAGGGAGAAAGGGCCCATCGACCCCACTTCCAATAAGTTTAGGTCTTAAGGCCCAGGAGGTCGCGAGGCCATCTCCGTTTTAGTCGCCGGGGAGGATTGTGAGGATTGGAGTCCGACGTCAGGGATTGGGCATGTGGATGAGGATGAAATTGGAGTTTACTGTGGAAGAGCTTGAAGCTAATTTTCATCATGATTAATAATACCTGTAAATAATAATAAAAAGCTAAATTTCTATTCGATCCAGAATTGAAGCTAGATTATACTCCTTCTCACCCCTTTGCCTGCTCAAAGAAATTCTATACTACGGGAATCCTTCTTTGAAGCCTCTAAAAAAACAAAAAAAAAAAAAAACTTCTTTTAGTAGGGACATCTTCAATAAGGAAGGGAGGGGTGTATAGGAGGGATAAAACCTCCGTCTCCTCCCTTCCTCTTCGTCTGCAAACATGCCTCTTCCCCAAAGCCTATCTGCGTGAGTTAGGACAAGAAGTCCACAGACTACAGTAGGGAAACAGTCCTACCAGAAACCCCTCTCTGGGAATGAAGGCCGCGACACAACTGACAAATGCCTCCTCAGCGAAATTCCCTTTCCAAGATGTCTCCAAGAAGTCTGCTGAGATCTAGACACCCTTTTCTAGAATTCCTACCTAGCAATAGTAGACACACTAATGAATGTTGTAGATATCCTGTGAACTCTTGTACTGTTTAGACAACTTTGCGGAAAACCATCGCCTCCTATCGGTGGCGAGCTATTGCTTTTGGTACGGTGTGCAAAACCGCCAGGTGTAGCCCTGACATTAACTAATTTGAAGCTGATGTAATTCTCTTCCTTTTTAGACATTTTTGGGAAGTGCTTAGTTAATATCCTAGATACAACTTTTCCAAGATGGCGATATTTCTCTGTTCTTTTAATTAGGTTTCTCTTACTGACAAGGATGAGGTTTCTGTCTTCTTGTCTATATTTATTAAATTATTATTTTGATATTCTGGATAAGATTTGATTTTAATAAAAAGACATGGTGTGTATATGTGTGTTTGTGTGTATGTGTGTCTATATACATTATCTTCACTCCTCTCTGATGAAAAGCAAGAAATCTCACCCTGAATTTAATACTTTATGTAATTTTTTTCTTTTCTCTTTCACTTTTCTTCCTTCTTTTTTTTATTTATTATATATAATTATTAATATTTACTAAATATATTATTAATTTTCATTAAATAAAAAGTTTCCTTAAGCTGCTTAAACTTTCTCAAAACACAATATATATATTAACGATAGATAGATGATAAATTTAGAAATTTGTTAAAGTGATTGAATTTAAATTTAGCTATTATTTTTTAAACCTTCAGGTTTTTTATATGCATTAGTTTATGTTATATATGT
>KZ807401.1:340919-354984 GCA_000696205.2 Oncopeltus fasciatus
TTATTTATTCTTTTATAATTATCAATAAATGTTCTTAATTTGATGTTGATTTTAAATCACTTTCTTATTTAAAGAGATATTTTCCTTTAGAATAATTAAGCGTACAAAATCTTAATAATACAAATATATTTCAGATTTTTTGATTAATATTAATTATATATGTTTTTTAAGTGATGCAAGTATGTTAATCATTTACCTTTACTCAAATGATTTTTTTATGGGCTGTTAATCAAACGCGTACTTTATAAATAGTTGATTGCTCCTAATTTTTTTTTTCATGTATATTCATATTTACAAATCTTGCCGAAAAAAGAAAGTTTGAAAGCTAAATTCTATAAATATCATGTTTCTAATTTTTTAATAGCCCTAATAGTAACAATTGGTGATTTTTAAATGTGGCCTTATTCTAACTACTCCTTCCCCTAGCTTAAACAGCTAATTTGGTTTGCTTATTCAAAAATTGGCTAATAATTTCACATTTCCATAACTGAATGACAGAGTGATGGAAATGTGAACTTAGGGACAGGACGTCCTCTCTCATCTTCATGATAGCCCTTAAGATGGCTTACAATGTAAGCCGAAATGTTGGCAGATAATCCTTATTAAAAAATACATTTTTTAAATTTGTGTTTTTTGGATCTACCTTGACCGAACCCCAACTAAAATCATCTTAGAATAATATCTACGGTCAACAAACTCTCCTTTTGAANTGTGTGTGTGTGTGTGTGTGTGTGTGTGTGTGTGTGTGTGTGTGTGTGTGTGTGTGTGTGTGTGTGTGTGTGTGTGTGTGTGTGTGTGTGTGTGTGTGTGTGTGTGTGTGTGTGTGTGTGTGTGTGTGTGTGTGTGTGTGTGTGTGTGTGTGTGTGTGTGTGTGTGTGTGTGTGTGTGTGTGTGTGTGTGTGTGTGTGTGTGTGTGTGTGTGTGTGTGTGTGTGTGTGTGTGTGTGTGTGTGTGTGTGTGTGTGTGTGTGTGTGTGTGTGTGTGTGTGTGTGTGTGTGTGTGTGTGTGTGTGTGTGTGTGTGTGTGTGTGTGTGTGTGTGTGTGTGTGTGTGTGTGTGTGTGTGTGTGTGTGTGTGTGTGTGTGTGTGTGTGTGTGTGTGTGTGTGTGTGTGTGTGTGTGTGTGTGTGTGTGTGTGTGTGTGTGTGTGTGTGTGTGTGTGTGTGTGTGTGTGTGTGTAGGAAAACATCTTTAAATCTTATTTTAAGAAGGAGAAAATCATTTTTTTAAATAAGGAACCTAGAGGTATTCTTCTGAAATTCATTATAGTATATACATCAATTATATCTTACCATATGGCTTACCTGAAGGAATCAGTGAATAATGACGTATGTATTATAAGAAAAATCTGCGACATATAGTGAGTTCTGGATAATAATAATAGACGCTTTGACTAGCAAATGATATTACGAAGTGAATTATTCCCTTCATAATTAAATTGTACAGATAATTTTTTTTTTTAATAAAGAGAGTTAAATTGGAAAATAATTAAATTGTGGACTTGGATATTATTATGAAGGTAATTAAGAGTTAACAGATAACCTGGATTTTTTTAAACACTTAATTGTGAGCTGACAAAACGTCTTCAAACATAAGAATAGTCAAAACTCTAAACGAAACGGGATGCAATTACTGTTAATTACCAAGTAATTATAATGTTCTACGAATCCTATATGGAAAATATAAACTTATATTTCAAAATATACTCTTGAAGAATGTAGTGGCTACATATATATGCTCTGAATACCTGAGGGAAAATTATATGTAAAGTGGAGGGAAATTATATGTGGCCTATATGACCTGTGCGTTCAGGCAGAGGAGACTTTGTTCAGTTCACTTGCTGCCCAAGTAAGAATGATTGGTGATTGAAACAATAGAAAGGGGGGAGGGGGGTTTGAATTCAGTAGGGATGAATGAACACGCAATAGCTAATTATAGATACATAAATGTATTGCTCAAATAGAGAGTTTTTTTTTTTACTCTAGATATTATTATTAGATTTTTTTTTGGTAGGGTTTGGTCAAGGTAGATCTAAAAAAATGCAAATTAAAAAAAAGTGTATTTTTTAAATTATCAGCCAATATTGTAAGCCATCTTTAGGGCTGTTGAAATACTATGTTACAAAAATAAAAAAGTTAAATGATTTACATTATTATTACATAGAATTGCCATAACTAAATGTAATATTATATCAAATGTATGAATGAAGTAAACAATGTAGAATAATTAAAAATAAAAAAAAACAAATTATTCATGATAGGTAGGTGTGGTCAATTACGTATAAATTTTTTTTTCGTATTTAGAATTTTTCTTCATAGATTACTACATTTATACTTATCATATCACATTAAATTTAGTTATGACAATTCTGTATTCTAATATTGTAAATAATTTAGTTTTATTTATTTATTTTTATTATTATGTCATAGTATGTCAACAGCCGTGAAAATGGCTTACAATGTAAGCCGAAACATTGGCAGATAATTTTTAAAATTTGTATTTTTTTTTGGATCTACTTTGACCGAACTCCAACAAAAATATCTATTAATAAATGTATTGCCTTATTCATGTATAACGACAATGTTTGCATACAATATTAAACAAATATGCGACCCTGTACATTAATTTTAATTTAATATCGCACGTTGCTTATAATGTGGATTATAATCAATCCAACTTTTGATCAATGGAGCAGCTTATCTAGTGACTTGTACAAGTTTAGCACAAGTTTTGTTTAGTTATGATAAGATGAGTTATTTGACATTGTGCGTATGGATAATACATTCTTGTTTTTTTGTTTCAGGTGAGAATCTTTATATCGAATAACGTAAGTTTTTATGGCTATAGAACATCGTTTAAATAATTACATATTACTTGCCTACTTCTTTTATAGTTGTATTTATTATAGTATAACTGTAGAAATTTAATAAAAAGTAATTACAAACAATTGAATTTCAGGTATATCTTCGTTCTATGTATTTGCAATAAATATTATTTATTTGATAGAATTAATTTTTTTAACAAGTAACGTTTTTTTTAATAGAATTTCTTTATGAAAAACTAAAGGTAGAAAACTAGTTTAAAAAAAAAATACATTTTTTCTACTTGTTTTGCGTTGTTGGTCCCCTCTTTAGTTTATCAATTAATTTTGTGAACCTTGTCCTATGAAAGTTACTCAAAAACCAACTGTTTTTACTCAACTCATATTTGCTACTTCAATTAAGCTCTTTAAGGCGCAGAAAAACGCGAAAAGAGTAAAGAAATGGAGGTTATTGGACGTTATTGTTGTGTTATAATCTTCAACCTTCAATAGAGAAGATCCATGAAAAGCGCTTGTAAAAATACTTTTTAATTTGTAATTATTGCCAATAAATGTCAGTAAAATTTCATATTTTAGCAGTAGTGTTAATGTTGTGGTTGTTACACTTAGTGTATTACTTACAACACCACGTTCCTGTTAGTATGACATTTCAGTTTAATGAATTTAGTTTGCCTCAGACGGAGAAGGAGGGAAAAAGAAGGGATATTTAAAATTAGTTTCGTAGAATTTTGTTGACTGTCTTGTTTTGTCCTTTGAAGTGCTTCCAGTTCTCCAAAAGTCCACTGCCCTCGCCCATTTTCCTTTGATGTATATGTGTTTGTGTGTGCGTGTGTCCTATGTAATAATAAATAAGAACTGTTGGGAGAAAGAGTGGAGGGAACATACAAAATTGGGAAAAAATTACAGTGAGCATAATTTTCGAGGATACTTTTCATCCTTCGTCGGTTAATAGTGAAGAGAGAATGAAGAATGGTCTGTCACTCTTCACTCCTCACAGACGTAGGGCGAGAAGTCTCCCTGAAACTCCATACTCATTGCAATTTTTTTCTTTCTACCTCTTGTTCTTATTAATTAAATTTATAGCATCCTTTTTTGTTGGGGTTCGGTCAAGGTTTATATTAAAAAAAAATAAATGTGTGTTTTTTTATAATTTGCTGACGTTTCGACTTACATTGCGAGCCATCTTCAAGGCTATCATGCGGTCAAAAACTCTCCATTGTGCATACACGTACAGTTAATTAAGTTTTAAGAAAGTTCAAAACATATATTTGAATTTAAGTAGATGTGGGTGTGTTGGAATTAAATGTACTAGTTTTCCCAATTTATGTAATCAGTGTAGTGATAATTAATCAACTTTAGTTCGTTTTGTAGAAGTCACAAGTTGGTGAACGTGCTGTTTAGTTGACAGATAGTAGGGAGCAATTGGTTTGTCTTGCTCTTGATGGACCATTCATACAGTCGTCTTCACACGCCCACACATTGGAATGAGGTAGACGATGTTAGTAGACGGCGTTGGTGTTTGTCCTGGTGCGCCATTTGTCGCGGTCTTGGAGACGGAGCTACAAGCGATGTAATGTCGCCATCGCGAAACTCCGTGGGTTGGCAATCGTCGTCAAGAGAGCACTAATTCCTAGGAGACATTGTCTTTGGGAATTAGACCGCACACCGAAGCTCGTAAGAGTACAGTTTGTCACAGCCACGAGAAAACTATTTTCGAGAGCGCGACACTTGCAGCGTCGTTCGCTTACACTCGTTCATTATTTGTCCATGTTGAACAACCACACTTCAGCAAATTTCGCTCCTCCCCTTAAAGCTGTCTTTTACTTGTTTTTGCACATTTTATTTCGTGGAAGAACATGTATTTATTTCTAAAAATTTTTAGTGCATGAAAACAAAATAAAAAATCTAACTGTCTCAGCCAGGACACGAACCTGGATCTCCTGCTATCCAGGCCGGTGCACTTACCAATTACGCTACCAGGACGAGTCTGATAAGTTATTAAATTCCCCGCACTAGTGTCGAGAGTATAACCTCCGAGGCCGACGAATATATCGTCTTATGCTCAGAGGAGCTGACATTGTTATGCTGTTTAAATGACTCTCGTTATTTACTTTTAAATTTAATAACTAGTGCGGTGAATTTAATAACTTATCAAACTTGTCCTGGTAGCATAACTGGTAAATGCACCGACCCGGATAGCAGGAGATCCAGGTTCGCGTCCTGGATGGGACAGTTAGATTTTTATTCTTTTCCCTTGCACTAACAATTTTTAAAATTTACGTGGGATTAAATACCACAAAAAATAATATTTATGTATTTCTGTTTATTAGGAGCTGACATAATTATTTTATTATTTTATTTTTATTGTTAAAAGGAAAAGCTGAATAACTTTTTTATGATATTACTTCTTGAAGAATGCAATATATTAGTCTATATTATTTCAACTTTCCTATTTCTAAAGTATTAAGTGGCGGATTAAAGAGGGTTTTGTAGGAATACTGAAATTTATAATCATATTATAACTTATTTGTGTTACGAAAGAAATTAACGAACTTAATTGGTTTGTTAATTTCTTTCGCAACTCTAATAAGTCGTACTATGATAATCACAAAACCCTTTTTAATCCGCCAATTAATGCTTTAGAAATGTGTAATTTTCTAGCGTTTAAATCTTTTAAAATTTTATGAAGAATACTTGTAAGGAAGTAATTTATCAATATTATCCAATGATGTGTCAGCGTTTCCACCAGTCATTCTCCGACACCAGCTTAGAGCATACATTAATTGCCATAACTTTTACACTCATTGCTCTGTCCGACTTGTAAATTACATTTTATTTACTCTTATTTGTATGCTCTCTTTGATTAGACTGCCCAGTATGACATCCTTTCATTATGATATTGGAATAGAGTCCTATGTGAGTGTATTTTTCACAAAAATAATATAATATAATAATATATTTAATGACCAAGCTTCTTTTCTCTGCTACAAGAAAATTCCCACAGCCTTATTATAATGGAATCCTTATGTTCTAATGCTCCTCGAATCCACGCTTGCTGTTGTATTACAATAATGATTCTGATTGAAGGTGGGTGGGGGAGAGGTTATTTTTCTTTGTACGTCATTGTTTGTTGTATTCAAAAGTTATTTCAAATATATTTTGATACATGATCGGAACAAGACCTGTATAGTTTTTGTGAGAGTTCACACTGTAATTATACATCGAAATTAAACCTTCATAGTAGAACTCTATTAGCCGACTTTTATATGCTATGGATTTGTCATGTTTAATTTTATTTATTCTATTTTTACCTTCTCTTATCAATCTTGACACTTTTTATATAATTTATTTATGAACCCTCTTTTCTATTTTTATGAATCATTAATTCAATATTTAATCCAAAATGTATTGAGAGGATTATTTCGAATCTGAAGAAATGCTCCTTAAAATAATATTCTGATCATTAGTTACATTAGATTAGGTAATGGTAATGATTATCTTATATCTAGATAACAATTTGCTCATTGTAAAGTCAGTCCCATTCATTTAATACGGTATTTTCATAAATCTTTGTAAATGTATCTTTTTTTCTGTTCCACAATTATTCATTGTTATTTTAAAAATAATGTCATATATTCATAAGATAAATATTTTTATTCATATTGTTTAATAAAAATGTGATTTTTAACCGTATCCCTGAAGGGTTCATGAGTCGCTTTATTTTCATCAATTTGCGAGACAATCTTTTCAGCTCTCCTTGTTAAATTGTTTATATTGTTGTTTTTACCGTTTCTTCTTCCGGGTTGGACCGTGTCAAATTGTTGTTATTTGCCAAGCTTTCGCACATCATGTGATGGCTTCGTCAGGGCTGAAAAGAGAATGAGATTTATTTATATTTATCGTGTTCCTCCACTTATAATAACTACTATTCTATGCCTTAAAGAGACTTGTGATGAGAAGTTAGTAAGAGAGAGAGAGAGGAGCGAGAGAGAGTGTGGGTGAGAGAGAGGGTGAGGGAGAAAGGGGGAGAGGGAGAAAGGGGGAGAGGGAGAAAGGGGGAGAGGGAGAAAGGGGGAGAGGGAGAAAGGGGGAGAGGGAGAAAGGGGGAGAGGGAGAAAGGGGGAGAGGGAGAAAGGGGGAGAGGGAGAAAGGGGGAGAGGGAGAAAGGGGGAGAGGGAGAAAGGGGGAGAGGGAGAAAGGGGGAGAGGGAGAAAGGGGGAGAGGGAGAAAGGGGGAGAGGGAGAAAGGGGGAGAGGGAGAAAGGGGGAGAGGGAGAAAGGGGGAGAGGGAGAAAGGGGGAGAGGGAGAAAGGGGGAGAGGGAGAAAGGGGGAGAGGGAGAAAGGGGGAGAGGGAGAAAGGGGGAGAGGGAGAAAGGGGGAGAGGGAGAAAGGGGGAGAGGGAGAAAGGGGGAGAGGGAGAAAGGGGGAGAGGGAGAAAGGGGGAGAGGGAGAAAGGGGGAGAGGGAGAAAGGGGGAGAGGGAGAAAGGGGGAGAGGGAGAAAGGGGGAGAGGGAGAAAGGGGGAGAGGGAGAAAGGGGGAGAGGGAGAAAGGGGGAGAGGGAGAAAGGGGGAGAGGGAGAAAGGGGGAGAGGGAGAAAGGGGGAGAGGGAGAAAGGGGGAGAGGGAGAAAGGGGGAGAGGGAGAAAGGGGGAGAGGGAGAAAGGGGGAGAGGGAGAAAGGGGGAGAGGGAGAAAGGGGGAGAGGGAGAAAGGGGGAGAGGGAGAAAGGGGGAGAGGGAGAAAGGGGGAGAGGGAGAAAGGGGGAGAGGGAGAAAGGGGGAGAGGGAGAAAGGGGGAGAGGGAGAAAGGGGGAGAGGGAGAAAGGGGGAGAGGGAGAAAGGGGGAGAGGGAGAAAGGGGGAGAGGGAGAAAGGGGGAGAGGGAGAAAGGGGGAGAGGGAGAAAGGGGGAGAGGGAGAAAGGGGGAGAGGGAGAAAGGGGGAGAGGGAGAAAGGGGGAGAGGGAGAAAGGGGGAGAGGGAGAAAGGGGGAGAGGGAGAAAGGGGGAGAGGGAGAAAGGGGGAGAGGGAGAAAGGGGGAGAGGGAGAAAGGGGGAGAGGGAGAAAGGGGGAGAGGGAGAAAGGGGGAGAGGGAGAAAGGGGGAGAGGGAGAAAGGGGGAGAGGGAGAAAGGGGGAGAGGGAGAAAGGGGGAGAGGGAGAAAGGGGGAGAGGGAGAAAGGGGGAGAGGGAGAAAGGGGGAGAGGGAGAAAGGGGGAGAGGGAGAAAGGGGGAGAGGGAGAAAGGGGGAGAGGGAGAAAGGGGGAGAGGGAGAAAGGGGGAGAGGGAGAAAGGGGGAGAGGGAGAAAGGGGGAGAGGGAGAAAGGGGGAGAGGGAGAAAGGGGGAGAGGGAGAAAGGGGGAGAGGGAGAAAGGGGGAGAGGGAGAAAGGGGGAGAGGGAGAAAGGGGGAGAGGGAGAAAGGGGGAGAGGGAGAAAGGGGGAGAGGGAGAAAGGGGGAGAGGGAGAAAGGGGGAGAGGGAGAAAGGGGGAGAGGGAGAAAGGGGGAGAGGGAGAAAGGGGGAGAGGGAGAAAGGGGGAGAGGGAGAAAGGGGGAGAGGGAGAAAGGGGGAGAGGGAGAAAGGGGGAGAGGGAGAAAGGGGGAGAGGGAGAAAGGGGGAGAGGGAGAAAGGGGGAGAGGGAGAAAGGGGGAGAGGGAGAAAGGGGGAGAGGGAGAAAGGGGGAGAGGGAGAAAGGGGGAGAGGGAGAAAGGGGGAGAGGGAGAAAGGGGGAGAGGGAGAAAGGGGGAGAGGGAGAAAGGGGGAGAGGGAGAAAGGGGGAGAGGGAGAAAGGGGGAGAGGGAGAAAGGGGGAGAGGGAGAAAGGGGGAGAGGGAGAAAGGGGGAGAGGGAGAAAGGGGGAGAGGGAGAAAGGGGGAGAGGGAGAAAGGGGGAGAGGGAGAAAGGGGGAGAGGGAGAAAGGGGGAGAGGGAGAAAGGGGGAGAGGGAGAAAGGGGGAGAGGGAGAAAGGGGGAGAGGGAGAAAGGGGGAGAGGGANTGTGTGTGCGCGCAGGCGCGTGTGAAATCCGATGTTCTAAATAATATGTTGTCATATAATTTTTTAACAAAATAAATTATACGTTAAATTATTAATTTTTCTTTGGTAAAATGTTATTTATTGTCCTGTTATTTATTTTTGTTTTACTTTGAAATATATAATTATTTCTTGGGCGTTTCTCTTCAAAATCTTTTATCAGGCTAAATTCTTTGAGTTATTTTGTTAGGTATTGGAATATATTTGACTGGTCTGATGTGTTTAAAAGTGTAGACAGTTACGAACAAAATTAAAACTGCCAATAAAACAATTAATTCTTACCCTCTAGTTTGTGGCTGCGAAATCAAACTTTTACTTTATTACAAATGTTAATGACTAAATTCACTGATTATCCCGCATATATATCTTATACCCATTATTTAATGCATGTATAACTCTTAAAAACTTTATTTAATGTATCGTATATTTATGAATACTCAATTTAAACGATTGAGATAGTTATGCGATGATGCTTTTTTTTGGGAGAGAGATTATTCTTTCATGTTTTTCTTATCAGTCGATTGAAAACGGCTTAAAGGTAAAATATTTAATATTTTAGGTAAATAAATAACGTTTAAGTAATACTTATTATATTTCGAGATGATTGAATTTAGGTTGTGTTTACCGGAGACAAATGAACCCATAAATACACCCTCACCCTTTCTTCGGTCCAATGAAATTGTTCGCAGTATTCTTGGTGCTGACTCAAAACACGATCCTCCCCGAGCCGAGGCCTTGAGTGGAAATACCCTCATTTACAATTATAGGCCTGGGATCGACCTCCGAGCGGGCTCATCTCTTCGGCTGTGATCGGCAGTACTCGGACGTCTTCGACACAGTTCGGTTCCCTTACACCCCTCGGCAGTCAGTTGCCGCCGTGTCGCCGCTCGGCTCGCTTCGTGTGTTCTCGTGATCGCGGAGAGACAGCTGAACCGGCTGCGTGCTTCTCCCTCTGCGGGGGTAGCCCCGGCCACAATAATCCTTCTAAAGCCTACATCTTTCCTTAATTATAAAGTTCTTACATTTTTCCTATTTTTTTAAGGTAACCAGTGATAATTATCTATTTATCCAAGCACTTGTCCTTCTACATTTACTCATTCTTTATCAAATATCCTAAAAACAACTAGAAAATGACGTAATCGACTACTAGTATAGATAGATACCTAAAGTATTTTTATATATATATATAAAAAAAAGTTTGAATCCTGCTGACCTATGGTGGCAAGTAATTTTAAACACCAAAATCCGTGTTTTATATATGTATGTTCATAAATGTATAATTTTATACATTATTTTTTTTACAAATATAACTATAGTCACATCAGATTCATGTGAGTTACATTTAATTAGAAATTTTAAATTATTTTCATGTTATAAATTCATGTTGCGTTATACTACTTTCCGTGAAACTTACGTCTTAGTGAATTGATTTTTATTTTACATTTAGATTACTAGTGAATTTATTGAAATATATATCTGAAAGTTAGGTACGGTTTATTGCCAAAGCTGTTAGTCAAATGTTTGAAGGTATACTATATATAATCCACAACAAACGTATATATTTATTTTTGTATATGTATAGTCAACTATGTTTTGACATGAAGATAAAAAAAACTTAGCTATCGTGAAATTGAAAGAAAAAAATATTGAAAATTTGAAATTTCTAATTCTTTCTATTTTTTCATCTCATTGAAACACTTTACTTTAATTTGTTATAAGGATGTAAAGGAAATATGATATTATCTTGACATGGGGTTTGCTAGAAAAATTAATTTTCGGAAGTTGGTTTTTATTTCATTTTAAGAAAAAAGATTCTTCTAAAAAATAATAAATAATTAAATGTTGCAATTTTCTTGTTTTCATCCGATTTTTAATAACCATATTGAGATTTATTTTTAGTCCCAAAGTTTTAGTTTATACAAAATTGAAGTCTTCTTATTAAATAAAGATCAAGTTCTAATTAACTGCATGTTCTGATTATCTACGATTCTTTTGTTATGGCCTTTAAAAATATACTTTAGGTTTAATTATTTTTTATATAAAATGAGTGGTATATAGAGAATAATATTGATTAAAAAAATAAGCTCTATTTTCTTAGTGATTAAATTTCCTTTGTAATAAACTATTAATTCTATTGATATTTTAAAATGCATACGTCTTTAAATTTTATTTTATTTTCATACTTTGCGATGTCACTGTTATGTTTTAGAGCAGGTGGACGATCCATTGTTTTTTTTAATTTATAATAGTCGCTCAATTTAGCATTTTTCAATGAGATTTAAAATAAATAAAAATAATAGAAATTATCCATACTACAATTAAAAGCAGAAGGACTTATTTATCAAAGAAGAGCCTTTTGAAGAGTTTTTCACAGCTATCAATCTTCCTATATTTAATCTACGAAACTACTCGTATATTTAACGGTAGAGGCAAAAATAGTTATTTTATGTAATTTAAAAAAAATAATACTTTGTTGCAAGATGTGTGTGCCAAGTGAGATATAAATAGAAGATATTGATCTAATGATTTGATATTGACCAGTTGAAGTTAATATTTGACATTCCCAGATTAAAGACTTTAGTTTTACCTAACTCGTAGATAGATGGACAAAATTACTCAGGCTTTTGCCCACTTTTGCAATTTTATATATTATTTATTATAATTAGATGATTTTAGTTGGGGTTCGGTCAAGGTAGATCCAAAAAAATACAAATTTAAAAAAAGTGTTTTTTTTTAAAAGATTATCTGCCAACGTTTCAGCTTGCATTGTAAGCTTCAGGGCTGTAGAAATACAATATCATGAGAATACAATAATAATTGACAATAATATAATAGAGAATTGCCATAATGTAATGTGATATCAAACGTTTGAATGTAGAAAGCTATATAAGAGAATTTAAAAAGATTTTAAAAAACAATTTGAAAAACATGCAGAACGGAACTTATTGAAAAATAATTGAATAACATTAAAACAGTAATTTACCACACCTGCCTATCATGATTATTTATTATATCACAAAAGTGAATTCTGGGTTGTAGATGCAACTGCAATTATAGATGCAAATAAATGGATGATCGTTGTATTGCTCTATTCAATATCTGATACCCATTTCCTGTGTATTAAGATATTTTCCAGTGTTGCATTTTCATTATTATAACTCCAGAATAATTCGAACATAAAAAACTAAAAATATTTATGAAGTTATAAAAAGTGGCAAACACTGGCAAAATACTTTAAAAAAAATAACAGTTCATTCTTGTGTAAAAAATTTTCTCTGTTTTTAAATTTTCAATTGAATGGAAAAAAACAAACATTTTTCCGAAATTTTTGTTGTTTTAAATTAATATTAGTAAGATATATTATTTGTTTGTGTAAACATTAATCTTCTAATTTTGTATGTAATTCTGAAAAATAAATCTGATTTTTCTCTCAGTTGAAAGGCTAAAATAAATGTTCTACAATTAAGTTATTAATTACAGACGGTATTTACGAGAATCGGAAACATAACTAAAATTAAGGAAGGTTTTTTTTATGTAAGACTTTCACAGTAACCTAATCCCAGATAGATAACGAAATATGCATATTTGTGGTTAATTAAAGGAGATATATTGTGTATCTGTATACTTACACGGACAGTTAGCGATGCTGGATTTGTTCTTTAAGCATCGTCTAGAGTTTACTTTCTTCCTGTCTTGTTAGGAAAATCCTATACATGAATTCGCTTTTACTCAGTTTTCACTCATTTTCAAGTAAATACATTGTGGTTTAGCTTTTATCTCCGTGAAACTGATCTATTTATTTTCTCTGAGGATGTAGAGGAAGAGGTAAAATATCGTCCTCTTTGTTTCCCCCTCTCCTCTCTATTGTCACTGGATCGTTAAGGGATGAAGTATTAGCATTTCCATTTGTCTCCATTTCACTTTTACTATTTGCCCTTCTTTATGCATTTTAAATATATGTATGTCAATTTTGTTGGGTGTAAATGACGATGTACATGCCTTTGGGTGTTGCTCTATATATTTATTGTATATACCGCTAAATTAAAAAATTTATCTATTACTTTATCACTTCTACTGGTGTCGAATCCATGTCCAACATTCTTACCAACCTAGTTATTTATTTATTAGTTTAGACAATTTAAAATTATTTATCTTTGTTTGTAATTAATAAATCCCTTATGGTGATTATCTTTACATTCATAAAATATTTTTCGAAGACTTTTGTCTAAAAGTAAAACTTACTAATCGTGACTTTTAATATCCTTGTGGATGTGATGTTCAAAGTACTCGTATACCTATTAGCCCAAACGGGTAATTTCTTTTATTAGAAAAAAAATGATGAACTAGGGAAAAAAAAAAGTGATTTTTAAAATTGTATTAGCTATAGCTGAAGCCGATTGTTGTGTTAAAGTTTATATTGATTTTTTCTTCGTTTGATAAAATATTAGTAATTTTGACGATCACTAACTTAAAATAACACTTTATCCAATAAAAATACTGAAGTTTTTCCCCCCTACTTAGTCAGCTCTCATAAGAGTATTAAAACACACACGCACATATGAAATATTTAAACTATATTTCTTTAATTGAATCTTTCTTTTTTAGTTTCGCGATTGTTTCTCCTTTATTATTTATCATTCCGCTGTGGGCATAAGATACTTCAGACAGTTATTCCTCACATCCTGACATTATATCATTATATTTTAGTGATAAATATAATCTGAATTGTCTATATTAAATTTAATAAGTATTTTCGCAATTAAAATTTTCTATTTGATTTTATTGTTTTTAATGGCAGCCTGCGTGAGGAATTGGTAATTCAGCAGTTTTTTACAGTCATATAAATTTTCATTAAGCTTAAAATTTCGTTAAGAAGGCCTATTTCGCTAAAATCGGTTATGTTTCAGCTAAATCATAATAGAGAATATTGATTAAAAAAATAGTTACTTTTTGTAGTAAAATTATAATTTTTTTTACGATCATATTAAAAGCTGAAAGTTAAATGTTTACTCATGTAATTCGAAAACAGAATATGTATTGAATTACATTTAAGTTCAAGGATGATTGCAAATTTTTCTTTTCAATAATTTATTTATATGAAAATATTTTTTTACATTTAAATTATTGTTTAATTTTCTGCATATGTTTTTGCAAATTGCAAATAAAATAAAGAAATAGAAGTTTGTAATTTCTGATTGGATAATCAGTATATATATAGGATGT
>KZ807401.1:360301-372572 GCA_000696205.2 Oncopeltus fasciatus
CTGGTAGGGACGCCATATATATATATATAGTTTCGAGCAAAACTGTTAAAAAAATCTGTTGAAATTTTACAAACGTTGCGTCATGGTAGCATCGTGAATAGCTTGTTTCACGGATATCAGTTGAAATAAATAACGAATAAAAGTCAATGTACATAGGTTTGTGATTTGTTAATTCTGTTGTTTTAGGTTGTTTTTTTTTGTTGTTTTTTTGCTGTGCTGACAAGAGTAATTTAGTGAGAACTCCCACGGCATGAGATAAATGTTCGGCCGTTATCTATTATCTTGCCGCTCTTGTGATAAGTCTGCTTCATCGAGCTTTTGTTGCTCGCCATGTTTGTTCTTTATAAAGAAAGCAAGACAAACTCACGCCACGCTACAACTGCGTCAACTTAGCGAATTCCTCAGCATTGTAATTTAGAGATACTTGTACTTTTTATACCTACATATTTCTTCTCAGGTAAACCCTGGGATTAATAGAATTTAAGAAATTTCGACTACTAAACAAAAAAATGTTTACAAATATAATCTTTGGTAACAAATAAACCTTTAATTTTGAATCTTCTAAGACGTGATTTGTTAGTACTTTTTGTACAATTATTTATCGTTGCTTGCGTATCCTTACTAACTAAATTCAAATAAAGAGTTTTGTTGACCGTGGAGATTATTATTGGTGAATTTGTTGGGGTTCGGTCAAGGTAGATCCATAAAAAATACTATTTGAAATAAATAAGTATAAAAATACTACTAGTGTTATTATCGTCCGATATTTCGACTTAGATTGTAAGGCTTCTTCAGGGCTATCACGAAGGCGAGAGGGGACGTTTTGTCGCCTGAATTAAATGTTCACGGCGGTGTCAAACATCAAATTCTCTACCAACTTAATCCTTAAATTCTTAAATATTTGATATTTTTTTCTCCTTTAATGAAAATTGATTGACAAACTCGAAGTAACTTTCATTATAACCAGTTTGTTTAGGATACTTGTTGATCTTATATTTCGTTTAAATATTCACGATTTTCTTATGTATTTATGTATTTAGTTTTATTAATTAAATTGAAATCAATGATGCCACAAGGAAGAATGTTTCGCCCTGTTCATGAAACTTATTATAATAAGATAGTTATAGATGGAATCAATTTCTTTTGACTGGATTTGTTTGAGTTTTGTAAGATTGTTACTGCACTTTATTTTCGTATTTACGCTATTCTGAACATTTACTTAACTTTAAATTGCAAAATTATAAAATTGATTACCAAAGTCGTAGATACATTAGAACTGCTTTAACTATACAGGTTTCACATACGCCATTAATGATGGTCATAGGTTAGAGTAATTTTACAAGTGGGGGAAGACAATGATCGTATATGCTGTGACAATGTGCCTGAATTTCTGTCGTAAATATCTACCTTAGTGACTGTGTTTCGAAAAAAAATGTTTTTAAATGTAACAGTTTAAATCTGGCATTTTCCTACTATTATGAAAAGTTTCTTTATAGTTATTATAACGAAACAGTAATATATTCTAGAAAATAATTTTATTAACATTTTATTTTACCAATATGTTTACTACCTCCTGACATTGTTGGTCATAAGTAGAACATTAAATTAATTTCAACTAGTTTTTGCCAATATTTCGACAAAATTTATTTTCATCAATGGATTAATTAAATTTTATTTATAATATANAATATATAATTTTTAAAAATATTAAATAATTCTAAACCATATTAATTAATTATCCTACAATATCTTACAATAATAAAAGTCAACGTCCTCCCTCGCCTTCATGATAGCTCTGAAGATGGCTTACAATGTAAGTCGAAACGAAAATTTGTATTTGTATTTTTTGGGTCTATCTTGACCGAACCCCAACAAAAAAACATCTAATAATAATGTCTACTGTAAAAAAAACTGTATTTGAACAAAAAAAGAGTCAACAGTTCTCAAACTTAAATAGCTATTTAGTAGCAATAACTGGTCCTGTGGGCTCTTATAAAATATTAGAAAATGTCACTAATATTTGAAATGAAATGTCAATTAACCAAAATTCAGAAGTAAATAAATATGTTCAGAAATCTCTTCAGTACGAATATTTGTAAACCATGAGACTGTAAACCATAAGTTTGGCTGGCAGCATTCTGTGAACTCAAATCTCCTTATCAGATAACTGAAGTAAGCTCAGTCCCTATCCCCTCCACCTTCATCCCTTTGCCGCTTACATAAACTGCCAAAATAATTATCCCTTATATATTCTCCATCTTTGTTAGGATTCATACAGCTTCCCCAAATATTTAAGGCATGGACTAAATTTATCTTTTTATCATTCTTCTCTTTCCTTACTACTTGTATTTTTTCAAAGTGTACTGTGTGATTCACTTTTTTTTTTTTGCATAGTCAGAAAACGCAGCATTACCTATTTTTATTTTGCAAAATTCAACCTATGATTTGCAAAAATCATTGTTGACTTCTATATGTTAGGTACTGCATGGTGAAACCACAATATCCCTTTTCACTCTACCTTGTAAACTACCCCTGTACTACGCCCTTTCTGTCTAGCCTGTTTCATATTGGTGAACAGATTACTTAGGGTAGTGGTATTTCGATAAGCAACCCTCGTATTTGAATTTTTACGAGTTTTACTGACAATTATTTGTCATTTAAAGTTCTATCTGGTAATCTTTCTATGTGCCATGTACAACAGAAAATTCCAATATGAACTGCGCCCCCTTGAATGTTCTACTTTTCATAATACTATTAATAAATGTTCTTGACTGACCGAGATTATGAAACAAGGCCAAAACAATATTCTAGTTTTTATAGAATTTTTGAAAGAGATTTAAAGTAAAATGTTACTATTATTCTACGTTTACAGTGAAACGCTAATAATTTTAATAATTAATTTAAATAACAGTTCTAATACAGTTTCCCCAGTTTAAAATTTGGGCTTGCTTCCGAATATTTGAAAATGTTTTCACGGTTGATTAAATTTGATATGTCATCATATAAAAAAAGTTTTTTTTATGACTATATTTAGCCTCTGTTATTGTTAAAATACGATTTTCATTCTCTTATATATGCGCATATCATTACTTAGTTTGAAAAGTTTTAGATTATAAATATTTATTTGGTTAAATATTAAACAATTAATGAGAGGGAATAGAATAAAAAAATCTATCTGTCCCAGCCAGGAATCGAACCTGGATCTCCTGTTTGCCGGTATTTTCCATTTATGCTACCGAGACGAGCTAGATAACTTATTAAATTCCCACCACAATAGTGAGAGCCTAACCCACGAGAAAGACGAATACATCGTGTAAATTGTGTAAAAGATTATAGTAAGCTGTAATAGCCATTCGCATTCAACATTTTTCTACTTTTGTGCGTTTTTGCTAGGAACGCTGAGATTCCTTGTTGGACTAATGTTGCCATCTACTCTTGCCGGATGTGACTTGAGAGCTGCATTACTGTCGAAGACAGAAAACTCCTGGCTCCTCGTGTCTTGTACAGAGTCTTGTGCGGATGTCCTGCGACACTGTCTTTGACGGCTGGTAGGGACGCCCCCTCTACTGCCACCACTTCCAATTAGAAGGTAGATGCCTGCCCTGGTCGGACCCAGAAGGCTACTGAATGTCAAGCAGGCTCTCGAAGGACTCTATTTCATTAGCTACTCGTATATTAATTTCATTAACACACTCTTGAGTATTAATATTAGATATTATTATATATCTAATAATATATATTATTATTAGATGATTTTAGTTGGGGTTCCTTTAAGGTAGATCCCAAAAAATACAAATTTAAAATAAATGTGTATTTTGTTTTAATTTAAAGATTATCTGTCTGATAATCTTTAAAAAAATACCCTTTTATTAAATTTATATTTTTTTTTGGATCTACCTTGAAGGAACCCCAACTAAAATCATGTAATAACTCTTGAGGATTTTTTTATTATTAGTATTTAATTTTCTTTATCATTTTAATATTTAATCCCCTGACACTACTTGTATATTTCTTAAGCATAAAAATATATTTTAATTAAATATTCGGGCCTTATGATTAAATGCAAGTTATATTGTCTTATATAGGTAATAATATTGTATATAAGTAATAAGTAATTAAAACTAAGATCTGCATGATAGCCACGTCATAGACTTTTGATCACTAATTTTCGGTAACTATCAATACCTCTGTCATTAAATTTCAGTCATGTTGCCATCTACTCTTGCCGGATGTGACTTGAGAGCTGCATTACTGTCGAAGATGGAAGACCGGCTCCTCATGTCTTGTACAGAGAGGTGGTACAGAGTCTTGTGCGGATGTCCTGCGACACTGTGTTTGACGGCTGGTAGGGACGATGCCACGCATGATAGCCACGTCATAGTCTTTTGATCACTAATTTTCGGTGACTATCAATACCTCTGTCATTAAATTTCAGTTCTAGAAGAGGTAATACCCAACTAAGTAACCATATGTCACTCGTTTATGTCGGTTTAGCGACATTAAACCACAGCCCTGTCCGTCTATCTGCTTAAATGATCGCTATAAGTTACTCTAGACTCACGTGAACTCTTGAAGGCTGTGGTAAATAATTCTAACATTGCTGAAGGTATTACTCTAATCTTTGGCGGTTACTTCTTATAACTTATTCAGAATTTGCTCACGAACACATATACATATGGAGAGTAGTATCAGCGTGTGAAGTGAGGTCTAAAGTGCGGGTCCTATTAGTTCGTTAATTCCTCGCCAGGTTGCGCTGCAAGTCCGTGACGTTAGTTATTTTAGTAAGTACTGGTAATAGAGACATTAGTCTGTGCCAGTAGGAATCATAGCCTCTATTACCCCCCGAAGAGGACTGATATCGCGCTGGCGAGTCCATAGTTAGGGAAAAGAACAACAGCCCTCCGGATTTATCAGATCTATAAATCTTTAAATTTGTAGGATAAAATTCACCTAAGGAAGTAAACCATTACAGAAAATCACAGTTCCTCCAAAGATTGCGGGTTTCGGAAGCGTGACTGATTGCTTTGCTCTTGGGCAAGTTAGCTGATTTATGAACTGTTCTTAAGGCGTTTCGGCATCTATGATAACTTGTTAACCAAAATAAATAAATATAACTGTGATGAAAATAGATCACAGGTCCTCCAAGGTTAGTGGAGGTTTGTTGCAGAATCGTTCACATGTGTTCCTAGAAAAATTACCCAATTATAAACAATTAATGCTAGGGAATAGAATAACAAAATCTATCTGTCCCAGCCAGGACTAGAACCTTCTCCTGCTTTCCGGGCAGGTATGTTTCCTTTACACCACCGGGACGAGTTTGATAACTTTGCTGGTCCCAGTGGTGTAATGGAAACATAGCGCAAAGTTATCAAACTCGTCCCGGTGGTATGTAGGTTGCTTCCTGTCTTGGGAGGAATACATTGTTCGCTGGAACACCGGAGGGCGTCATTGTTTCCAAAATGAATCTCGCTGGGAGCGGTCAGGCATTTTATTGGGAGTTGTAGGGGGATGGCGGGGGTGTCCGACGAAGGCGGTGTAATGAGAGGAGGGACAATTTCCTCTCTCCCCCAATATACTCCGCCATATTACTTAGGAGCCTCTGATTCAGTTAGTCGTCGTCCTCCTCGCCGCCAAGCACCTGCCCCCTACTTTAGAGCCCCCGCCCCCAACCCTTATGTATTGGAAAGCTTATGTATTCCAGCCAAAGTGAAGAAAGCACAAGTATATTGTATTCATTGTATTCGCAAATTTTTACGACGAAATGCTAGTTAAGGAAGAAATTTGAGTTAGTAACTGCTATGATTTTATAAATATTAATTTTCTTGTGGTATTTAATATCACGTAAGTTTTAACTATTTTTAGTGCAAGGCAACAGAATAAATAATCTAAATGCCCCAGCCAGGACTCGAACCTGGATCTCGTGCTATCCGGGCCGGTGTATTTACCAATTATGCTACCGGGACCAGTCTGATAAGTTATTAAATTCCCCGCACTAGTGTCGTGAGTCTAACCTCCGAGGCCGACGAATATATCGTCTTATGCTCGAAGGAACTGACTTTGTCAAGCTGTTTAAATGACTCTCGTTGTTAACTTTTTAATTTTAATTTTATAAATATTAATTTTTTGTGGTATTTAATCCCACGTAAATTTTAACAATTTTAGTGCAAGCCAGGACTCGATCCTGGATCTCCTAGATTTCCGGGCAGGTGCATAGTGCAGTTAATAACTTATCAGGCTTGTCTCGTTAGCGTAAATGGAAACGCACCTGCCCGGAAAGCTAGTAGACCCAGGCTCGAATCCTGGCTGGGACAGTTGGATTTTTTATTCTGTTCCCTTGCACTGAAAATAGTAAATACTATGGCATATTCTCCACCCTTCCTATCCAGTCAGAATAGAGCAAATTTTACTGGTCAGTCCTTTTATGTTCTTTGTTATCTTTCGCTTCTAAATTATCATTCTACATTACTTTTAGCAGAAAATTGTAGATTACGTAGCATCTGCATGACGGAATTTAAAATGTTTATGTTCAAATGGTGAGTTTTTTACTGTAGAGATTATTATTAGAGGTTTGGTCTATAGGTAGATAAAAAAAATACAATTAAAAAATTTTATTTTATTTAATTATTTGCCTACATTTCGGCTTATATTGTAAGCTATCTCCAGGGATATCTGAAGGAGAGAAGGACGATGTGTCACCTGGATCAGATGTTCATGACTGTGGGATCCCAGGAAACCCCAACGAAAAAACATCTACTTAAATGTCTATGTTTTGATAATTGTCTACGCTTAAAATCATGAAAGCTCGTACAAGTCTAAGCACCATTTATTTTCTAGTGATACATGTAAAACCCGGGGTAAACTTTGCACAAATTAAATTTTATTCACAACTTTTGTGATAAAATAATAGAATTAATGTATTTATAAAATAAATAAAAAACTGCCAAAAAATAAAACATTTAAATATGCTTACTTACCTGTGTAATTACCACAAAAATTAGGCATTAGACATTATAAATTCTTATTACTATGTTTTAAAAAAAATGAAACTGTTTAAAATCTTTTGTACAAAATTGTGTGTGTTTCTTGCCGACTTTTTTCAGGTTACTCACCAGCCTTTTCGGGCAAATTTTACTAACTCTCTCTGCCATAACACTTTCCGTTTATTGCATTTTATTATTAAAATCGACGTTGATTTTTGTTGAGAATAACAAACCTGTCAAAATGTAACTTATGAGCAAGCTACATGGATCATTACTCATTCTACGCCTGCCAAACTGATCGCTTCCTTAATTGTTTTTTCTTTTCCACTTTCCCATTCTGAAATTACAGCCAAGTCATGGATATTTTTCCATCTTTCTTTTGGGGGAAAAGCATAATTTTCTTTCACCTCAATTTTAGGGGTATAACTTGGAAAAAAAAGGGGTGTCTCTTTTGAAAAATTATTTTGCCTCTTCTTCATTACTTTTTTAAAAAGTCATTAATGGTGGTTATTTTCTGATTGAATGAAAATAAACGCTTAAAATAAATTGGGAATTATTGCTTACTCAATAGCTAATTTTTGGTTTACGATGTAGCCATCACCAGGTATATAGATAAAGATATGACCAAAATCAAGAAATTAATTCTAATATATATAGCATTTAACGAAAACTTATTATATCCATTATAATACTTATAAATAAGTAGTATAATACTTATAAATTACTTTTTGCGTGTTTGTGCTTCTTATAATTTGTATAGAATTGAAGGCCATTATTATTAGAATAATTTTTATTTTTTTTAGTACTCTGAAAAAATGTTGCTCACAAAATCGTTTAAAGTATAATGCTTAATTATAAATTTTTCAGTTACAATATGAAGTATATGTTTCATTATTATTTAATATACCTTCTTTAATGTATTGAATCGAAAAGGGAATACTTCCAAAACGTTTTACACTTGGTAAAAGATCTGGCACTAAATAGATAAGATAGATAAATGTAAGTTAATAATAGTTTAATTGATTGATCTTGCAAGTCAGAAAGTGAATGAAGGTGTATCGTAATGTCATGCTATTAACATAGCATGTAACTACATGCTATTAACATACAGTCATTAGCGCATTTTGTTAAAATTTTATAAATCAGAGATATTTTAAATGTACTTATGAGTTGATCAATATTTTTTCATCTTATTTCTTATTTCAGAGGTCTTGTAACAATATAGTAAAGATTCCTTGATTTGATCTATCTTTAATGCGTCTCCCCCCATGTTTTTCATGATTTCAGTGTTAAAAAACAATATTTTGTATTAAAAATATCATGTACCGAATTTGGTTTTATTTTTAAAAATAAAATGTTGCCTGTTCAATCCTCATTGTTTAAATATGTTTTTTTAGATATTAGAGAATTTTTACTCTTCATTTTCTTTTAGAATTTTAACTCTTCATTTTCTTTTAGAATTTTTACTCTTCATTTTCTTTTAGAATTTTAACAAACACTATTAATGGCGAACGTATTACCACTTTCAATTTACTCCTTATTCTGTACCCCCCTCCTTTGATATATTTCATCCTACACCATTTTCTTTTAGAATTTTAACAAACACTATTAATGGCGAACGTATTACCACTTTCAATTTACTCCTTATTCTGTACCCCCCTCCTTTGATATATTTCATCCTACACCATTTTCTTTTAGAATTTTAACAAACACTATTAATGGCGAACGTATTACCACTTTCAATTTACTCCTTATTCTGTACCCCTCCTTTGATATATTTCATCCTACACCACTTTTTTTATTTATTTTTTTATTATTATTATTTTTTTGCCAATTTTGAAATTGGCATGTTGTTAGTTACACCAGAATGACATGTTTCTTTGTGGGGAATCTGATAAAATGAAAAGAAAACCTTCCTTTTTAAGTAGATGTTTTTTTGTTGGGATTCGGTCGAGGTAGATCTAAAAATACAGTCATGAATATGGGATCCTGGTGACACGACGTCTCCTCTCGCCTCCATGATAGCTCTGAAGATGGCTTACAATGCAAACCGACACGTAGATAGAGAATTAAAAAAATATACATTTTTAAATTGTATTTTTGTATATACTTTGGTCAAACCTCAACAAAAACATCTACTAATAATCTCTACGGTCAAAAAACTCTCCATTTGAACTTCCTTTTTGAGCTCTGTTCTAAGATATTGATATATATATGTTGGATCGCACCAGACACTTAATTCTATTTTTTCACAATTAATAAGCAATATTTTTTTTTATTTTGTCTGTATAATACAGATTATATATTTTTAATAAGATTTTTAATTTATCTTATTTCATAATGCTTATTTATCACTAAATGTCGTTCTAGCACATTTCTCTCAGGGGTTATCAAGCTGTTCACGTTGGTACCAAACATTTCACATTTATTCTGAAATTAAAAAAAAAAATGTAAATATAATTTTTTATAGTTTGAGACTGAAATCGGAAGGGTTAGGTTGGTGAGCTGAATTTTGGGAAGTATACGAACACATATCTTTATATTCTCCGTTGAATTTCAGACAAACAAACTCTTGTTTGTCTGACTTTTTTTCTCTATTAGCTTTCTTTGTGTTTAAGTAAGTGTGACGAAGGCTGTGTTTTCCGGCGGGAACAGTGATAGTGGAAATGGCAGTTTTCACGGCGTCGTTTCTGCGATAAGTGGACGACGAGCCTCTACTAGTTGTGGTGGGAGAACGCGGAAAATTAGACTCAGACTACAGGAAGGGCTTAGCGGATGGCAAATAGGAACAGCTAGAGAAGACATTATGGTAAATTAACTTTGTCCCGGGACTTAAAGAAGAGTCCTGTTATCTTTCAGAATTGTTTTATAAAGTTTTTTTTAAATCTCTTTTAGCTTTTTATTTGTCAACAAGTCCAGTAATGTCTGGAACAGGCGGATGATTCAGCTCCAGGCTACATTTTTTTTTCTCCTTTAATTTTTGTCCTTCCGTCCGTCATGAATAACGCTTGGTTTTATCTATCCACTTTGTCTCTTTTTCTTGTTATTTTAATTTCTGTAATTCCGAGTACACTTTTGCTATAATGATGATTGAAGTTACTAAAAAAACATTATTCCTTCAACAATGTTACATTATTCCTATCTCGACCGTACCCCACCAAATAAAGCATCTACTTGACATTTTACAAATTTAAAAATTTTCTTCCGAAAATAATTTCATCGATTGTAAGAGATACGCATGGAGTGGGGGGGGCGGGGACATATATAATATAATATTAGGACATCACCTTGTACGAGGAAAAACTTACATAATATTTTTCAATCTTTTCAGGTTTATTTTCATATATCTTTTTTCTTTAATTTTTCTTACATTCATAGAAAAAAAAACAAGTTGGACAACTTCTTAGTTTGCTAAGGATTGGTACTCTTTGAAATGGCTATATAAGTATATAGTTACAAATACATGCTTTATTTTTTACAATCACATGTTTTACATAAATTATTTTTTTACAACCTTATAGCAATATTTGTGGATGTCATTATCAATAATTGAACCAAGAAAATATCAAAATAGTGCTCACTTATATATATATTTATATAAGTGTGTCAGGCTAGTATTCGCATTTTTTTTTTTTTTTTCAGATATCCCTGTCGGAAATACAGTTATTTTAGTGATAACTGACCTTTTAAAAGATCTTTCAAATTTCACTTATCCATTCTCTGATTTAACCATTTCTCTATCTGAAATTTTTATCAATTGTAGCCAGCACACCACACACATATATAATCTCTTGATAAGTTCTTACATCCGTAATTTAAAAAAATAAAAGATTAAAGTTTGGTATTCAGGTGAGTAACATAAATTGTTAATGTATTATTTCCATGAGATAAATAAAATAAAGTCCGTCGTACTGAAGTGTGAGCTAAGCAGTTTTAGTTTTTTTTAAGATGGACATAAATAGGAGTGTTGAATTCGTTACTAAAGCCGGAAGGGGCTATAGAGTAAGAGACTTGTAAACGTTGAGATACCATACTTAATTTTTGAAACATCTTTTTTAATTAAAGTTATTGTAAACATTTGCTAGAACGCCAGAAAATTTACGTGGGTTATGTACTATACATTTTTCCGTAAATAAAAGCGAAGATACCACTATTATAAAAAAAAAAAATTCTAAACCAATTCCCCCTCTTCCTCGACTGAGTTCAGCTATGGTCCGTCCACCAGTAACCGAAAACATGGAATTGCAAAATATGCTTGCAATACAGGATTTAGTCTCTTTAAGGAATTAATCACACACACACGAACACACAAATATAAATTTTAATAGGTCTTCTTCTGTGTAGGATCAGTAAAGATATGTAGACCATTTTCAAAATCATCGTCATTGAGGGATATGTGCTAAAAGTAACAAATGTATTTGTGCGCGTTGAGTCTTTGCGAAACTTTTTTTTTTTAAATTATAAAATAAGTAGCGTTATTTGAACAAATATGCGTCTGTGAGGGTGGAGTGATAAGGGGAGTTCACCTTATCTCGAGTAGGCAGAAGTCCCCCCTCCCTTCCTCCGCAACTTCGTACTTCCATATTTCTGCTCCCCATCTCGCCTGAATCTCTTTCTTCTAAAGCTCTCTTTTAATTAAAACTAACTTCCACTTCCCTCTGTCGTCTCTCCAATCTCTTGTCGGACCATCTTTACTTTACCGTTGACTCCGCCTGAAATTCCCTCGGATTTATTTTATTTCCCTAAAATTGCCCTGGATCGCCGCCTGACTCGCTTCACACAGTCCGAGGAACAATTCGCAGTTTTGGACTTAATATCTGGAGAAATATTCTGTCCGGCATCGGTCTGCCGTCCATATTTTTTAAGAGTTTGAAATATTGTAGTGAAATGTTCAATTATTATTCTTAAAATTCGGCCGGAGGTTATATGTCTTACGGCTCCCAGAGGTCCGAAGCCATCTTCCCGCTAGATGGAGTCTCTCGAAAATAACTCTTAAGATTCGTCAAGAACTTTATACCGTATTGGTTATGTCAGTTCGATAGCAAACTGTCTTATTTTTCAAATATATATTCACAGATGTAAACCAAAATTTTTAATTTATTTTAAAAATGCAATATTATCGCACAATATATGCACAAATTATGCTATACTTCTACTGTTTTACTGTTAATTATTTAATAAAAGATTTATTTTATAGATATAGGTTGTTTTTTTTTTACCTACAATGGATGTAGTTATTGTAAATAGTATAATTTTTTTGTTTACTTCTAACTTTAATATTTATAAAAATA
>KZ807401.1:374003-392175 GCA_000696205.2 Oncopeltus fasciatus
TATATATAATTTATTTATTTATTTGTAAACAGGCCACTTTTTAGCTTTTCGAATGTACAGTCTTAGACAATATATAAGGAAAGAGCAAGAGAGAAGAATACATTTTGAGAAAGCCTAAAATTGCTTAGTTAAATTAAAGCCTTATTATGCATTTAATTTAATTAAAACCAGTTATTAATACATTTTTCAATAGTATTTATTTTAGTTTAGAAAAGGCGAATTGTTCTCATATGCTTTTAGAGAAACGTTATAAGAAAGCCAAATCTCTTTGTTTCCAAACGTTTTATCAGATACTATTTGGCTCGGGCCTTATAATACTGTCTCTAGAGACATCTCTTGGCCACCATATCTTGTGGTAAACGTTAAGCTCGGGGAAGTTTTCACAAGTCCCCGTGGGGTACTTCACAGATAAGGGCGACACCCTTAAATAAGGGTGAGGCACTCCTGGTTCACTTACCGCTCTTCTGTCAATAGGAATTCTTTCTTACGTTAACTATTAGCATGTTAGAAAAATGGTTATTTCTTCAGTTAAATATAGTCATAACTAACTGTCCTGGAACGATATAATTTCCTTAAACCAATGGATGTAGTTATTTAGGCTTCTCTCAATCTCTTAAGTTGACTTGCGACTTCCGAGGTAATATGGCTGGTGATCTTGCTTATGTGGTCTTATTTATCTGTTTCATGGCCGATATTTGTTCAATCTCTAACAACTATACTCAAATCAAACATAATAGTCAATAAAGTATGTGTGTGTGTGTGTGTGTGTTTATATATATATATATATATATATATAAAATCAAACACTCACGGCTGCTCTTCCCTCCTCACCAACGAAGGGCGAGAAGCCTCCGAAACATTTTTTTTAGTGCTCAGTACACTCATTAATAACACCCACCTGTTCTTATTAACTATATATGTATATGTGTGTGTGTGTGCGCGTGCGCGAGCCTCAACGGCCCTCAGGTCACAGATATCAGTTTTTGTTTATGTAATTCGGCTTGTAGCAGTTAAATGCAAAACAAAAGTGTACGTTCGTAATTGGAAAAAATTAGTCTCATATAGGTTATTAGGTACAGGTTATAGGCGCTGTAAATATTTCTGTATTTTTTACCGGATTATTTTATCAATAAAGAAATGAAAAAAAAAAAAATAGATGAGGTATGTCCTTAATCTAATGAACTAAACTTTGACGTCTTTTTTTTCTTCCTTTTAGAAATGGAAGAGATATTTTTTTGTAACAGCATTTTTTAAGAGCATTCTATTCTACCTTTTCAAAGACACTAGTTTTTTTTTTAATTTTAATTATGTCAATTAATTATTTTTCTCGAAAATTTTCTTTTTCAAATATTAAAAGTTTAATTTTCCAATAAATATTACAATCATTTTCAAATGAATTTAGGGGGAGGGGGGGAAATTAATAATTTCGGCCGTTATTCAATTTATATTTATATTGATTTATCAGAATTTAAGAAACTGTAAATCCAGGTATGCCTCTATATTATATACTAATAATGTCTGCAATTTTATTGTCTCGGAATGAAGGACAAGTGCTTAGGAATACAGCTTGGAGTATACCTACATTAATTCTTATTTACTATTTTACTACTGACATGTTGCCCATTCAGATGTCAGTGGTTGATTGAGTGCTGCAGAGCATGGATACTCGTCTTGGTTGCATCAACGTCAAAATGCGCCCTCACACCTGGCACGTCAATAGAGGTACATTTTCTTTTGGATTTTGGTTTTTTGAAAGAGAAATATGATTCAATTTGCGACTATAATTTTGTATTTTTCATATTAAATATTTATTCATGCTATTAAATTGGATTGGTAGCACCGCGATAGATCTTGTTATTGGCGAATTCTAAAGGAATGTAGCCAATAAGGTTTTTTGCATGAATTTAAAAAAATATTTTTCCTGATCTCATTTACTAGACAAGAAAAATTGTTATCACTAAAATTTATATCTCTCTATGTATGTGTGTGTATACCAGTTTTCATTTTTTTCTAATGAAATTCATCATGCAGTTGTTAAATGCAAAATCAAAGTTCGTCATTCAAGAAAATTTGAATCAATAGAAGTGCGTCTAAAAAGCATTTTTTTTTTCAATTTAGGTATTGTAATATTTCGTTTGGAAGAAATAAAACTCCACTTAGATTTGTGTTGTGATAAAAGAAATATTTAAGGAGTTACACTGGTGATAGAAAAAATAGGATTTGATTTCGGTTTCCGACGGAATTTATCCATTAAGGTTGTTCTCATGACAGATTTTAAAAATTATTTGATATTTCCTCCAATTTTTACAATACAACAAAAATGATAACCACTAAAACAGTTTATAATTAGGAGAAATATTTTAGATGTTACGAAGAGGAATTGAACATATAGGAGTGGGGGTTTACCCTTATCGAAAATACTCAATTTTACGGCCTAAAAGCTGCAGTTTGTTTTATAATGAATGAAGTATGTCATGTCTCTTTTAAAGTAAAATAAAAGATTGAGTTTGTTAATGAATGAAAATGGACAGAGATGGTGGATTATCTGCAATATCAAGTCGGAGATATATCTGGTTTTTTTTATTGTACCAGGGAGCGTCATATTTTGTTTATAACATTAAAACGGAACCTATCGTTCCTAATTGATTATTATATAGTCTTAATTCAAATAATGAGAATTAATAATTATTTTCGGGATGTACGTATTGTTTTTGTTTTCATTTTTATTGTAACATAAGGATCAAATTATATGTTTTACAGTGTATTTATTTAAACTTAAACGCTTTCAAACTCCAATGATCATGTACTTAAAATGAGAGATGATATCTCAAAGGGCCTTGTGCTTATAATACTTTAAAAGATTTAAAGTTCATAGAAATACATTCTGTGAAATACAACTTGATCTTTTATTGAAATTCAATTATGAGCCTACAAATTGGCAAGAAATTTTAGAACGTGATTATTTTTAGTATTTATTTTTTGTTTGAATTATACCAAAATAAGACTGTAAATTATTATTATTTTTTCAGGTGAGCATAGTTCAGATCTATTAACACGTAAGTACTTCTTAATTTTCAATACATATGAGTCTGTTAACTCATACATGTGAGTCTGTTAACTCATACATGTGAGTCATTTAACTCATTCTTGTGAGTCTGTTCACTCATTTTTGTGAGTCTGTCAACTCATGAGAATCCGCTGCCTCCTTTAGTCGATAAATACCTCTCCTCCTGCTTTTCATCCTCTTGGCTCCTTCAAGTACCTCTTCTCCCATCTCCTCTAAAGTCTTCTACATCGTGGTAAGTCCTATTCGCCCTGCTAGAACATCCAAACTCTCCTTGGCTGTTATAGCCAGCGGAGGTCAAACTCGGAACCATCCCAATTGGTAGATCCAATCGAATTTCAATCACTCGTCAAAATCATGGGACAGTATCAATCTGTCAAACCTTTGCTTTGATTGAGTCAAAATTTGAATTAATTGTATCATAAATACAAACTATTAAAATAATTCAGTCCGTCTCGAGAAATACTTTTTAAGGCTTTAAACGGACAATATCACCTTATACATTTTTCAGGGAACTTTATTTTTCCAACAATTACACATTAGAGGTTATAACTATAGGAAAGTAGGCCCAGCACGACCAAGTGGAAATAAAATATATCCATTATTCAATGAGGGAATAGAATAAAAAATCTAACTGTCCCAGCTAGGACTCGAACCTGGATCTCCTGTTTTCCGGGCCGGCTTCCTGTCCTGGTGGGGTAATGGAAGCACACCAGCTCGGACAGCAGGAGATCCAGGTTCGAGTCCTGGCTGAGAAAAATTCGATTTTTTATTGTATATCCTCTCATTAATTGTTTAAAATTTACGTGGGATAATAAACCACAACTAAATTAATATTTATATATCCATTCATTTTTATAAATATTTATTTTATTTTATTTTATATTTTGGTACTTAATCCCACATATAATTTAAACAATTAATGCAAGGGAGTATAATAAAAAATCTAAACTGTCTCAGCCAGGACTCGAACTTGGATCTCCTGCTATCCGGGAAGAATGCTTGCCCGGTTAGCAGGAGATCCAGGTTCGTGTCCTGGCTGAGACAGTTTAGATTTTTTATTATATTCCCTTGCATTAGTTATTTATATCCATTAATATTCTTGCATAGAAATTGATGCCTGTTAAGATGACAAATCTTGTTCTTAATTGTTCAAGGAAATTCATATTAAAGAAGGTATTTAAAAATGTAATACTGAGTATTGGGTGGATCTATTTTTTTTAATATGGAAGAAAATTCATAATCATGGTTTTGTCTCGCAAAACCTGACAAGAATTTTTTTTCGATTGAATTCGTATGTGAGAAAAGTAGATTTTAGAGAGATACTAAAATTTATAATTGTAATGTCTTTAATTTTATTAAATTATGTTAGAAAAAGATTTTAGTTCGTATTAGTTGCAAAATGTATTTTTCTATCCTTTATGTTCTGTGACATATTTAGGATTAATAATTAATGAAGATATTAATTTGGTTACTGCTATGAGTCAGCGCTTCCCTCACTCTTTCTTCCCGGTCAGTCTAGAGTGAGCCATGCTATGAGTCATGCTCTCATATCAACTACTCCGGATTGTAAATAATAATCTTCTAATGGACACATGGTTTGAGCTTTGTATGCACTCTATGTCTTACACAGATGAGCTAGTAATCCGCCTGGTTTAGTTATCTTAGTTGCTTAGTGTTTAGTGTAACACATTAGACACCTGCTAATCTGAGGTGTGTCTCACCCCGAAGTAATCAATCTCTTTATTTTAAAAGCTGAAATGATCTAATTCTGTCCTCCATATAGTTGTGATAAGTCCTTCCTAGAGGGCGTTATTGACTACTCTGAGGCTAATATTTGCCTGAGCCACCCCCTGGAATCTCATGAGAAGGGTTCTTACACCGCCGTCGTCGTCGCTGGGGTCGCCTTGAAATTAAGTCTCGCAGGAAGGTGGGAGTACCTTCGCCCTGATGTGATTAATCTCGGCGCCAGGCTACACCGGCTCTTCTCCATCGCTAAATTAAAAAAAAAAAAATATGTTACAGGTTCTCTCATAATTTGTACAGTTTATTACTCACCCAACGCTTCAGAATATTAAAATAACATGAAAAAATGCTTTTTCTACTTATTGATCTGTCATTTTATAACGAGTATATCTTAGGACTGAGCCTACCGATTTATTTTTGCAAATATCTTTATGCATAACTGTGTCTCATACTACTGTCCTTGATACTAGCCTCAAGTCATTGACGAATGAGATATACGGTGCTTACAAAACAAGACAGATATATGTGTGATTTATTTTTCACGCTTATTATATTATCATCTTTATTTATAATATGTTTTGTAGCTTAACAATTCCTTCGGCGATAAACTTATGTATGTCTAATATTAGTCGCCTCAGTGGCTGAACATTTTTCTGAGAGCCGGTGCGTTTCCACTTATGCCACCGGGACTAGTCCGATAAGTTATTAAATTCCCCGCACTAGTGTCGAGAGTCTAACCTCCGAGGAAGATGAATATATCGTCTAATGTTAGGAGTATCTGACATTGTCAAGCTGTTTAAATGACTCACGTAATTTACTTTTAAATTTTAATTTTATAAATTTTTTATTTGTGGTTCGGTCAAGGTAAATCCAAAAAAATAAAAATTAAAAAAAAAAGAGTATTTTTTAAGAGATTATCTGCTATCGTTTCGGTCATGGAAATGTGGACTTAGGGACAGGACGTCCTTTCTCGTCTTCATGATAGGAAGCCCTGAAGATGGCTTACAATGTAAGCCGAAACGTTGGCAGATAATCTTTTTAAAAAATACATTTTTTTAAATATATAATTTTTCGGATCTACCTTGACCGAACCCCAAATAAAATCATCTAACAATTATATCTACGGACAAAAAACTCTCCTTTTGTATTTTTGATGCTTTGGCTTGGATTAAAATAGTTCCAGCAAATTATTTAGCCAAGATCTTTTTTAATTATCAAAACCTATTTACGCATATATTTATACCAAAATAAGACTGTAAATTATTATTATTTTTTCAGGTGAGCATAGTTCAGATCTATTAACACGTAAGTACTTCTTAATTTTCAATACATATGAGTCTGTTAACTCATACATGTGAGTCTGTTAACTCATACATGTGAGTCATTTAACTCATTCTTGTGAGTCTGTTCACTCATTTTTGTGAGTCTGTCAACTCATGAGAATCCGCTGCCTCCTTTAGTCGATAAATACCTCTCCTCCTGCTTTTCATCCTCTTGGCTCCTTCAAGTACCTCTTCTCCCATCTCCTCTAAAGTCTTCTACATCGTGGTAAGTCCTATTCGCCCTGCTAGAACATCCAAACTCTCCTTGGCTGTTATAGCCAGCGGAGGTCAAACTCGGAACCATCCCAATTGGTAGATCCAATCGAATTTCAATCACTCGTCAAAATCATGGGACAGTATCAATCTGTCAAACCTTTGCTTTGATTGAGTCAAAATTTGAATTAATTGTATCATAAATACAAACTATTAAAATAATTCAGTCCGTCTCGAGAAATACTTTTTAAGGCTTTAAACGGACAATATCACCTTATACATTTTTCAGGGAACTTTATTTTTCCAACAATTACACATTAGAGGTTATAACTATAGGAAAGTAGGCCCAGCACGACCAAGTGGAAATAAAATATATCCATTATTCAATGAGGGAATAGAATAAAAAATCTATNGTTCACAATAGTGTATAAATCCTACGCAAGTCACAACTCAACATACGAGAGCAGAGTAAGGAAGCAGCTAAAAGAAAAAAAAATTAAAAAAACTGTGTTAGTGACGCATGTTCAAGAGAAGCAACAAGTGGACTGAACGAGCCAGATGCGCACAGGCTAGAGAGAAAGAAAACCTTCACCACTCGAAAATGTGCCAGTTCTTTACCACTGGTGCCAACGAAGTTATTTTCCCAGCAGCAGTGAGATCCCATGCAATCGCGAACGAGTCTCACGATGCACACGAATCTATATGAATAACTATGGAGTCATGCCTGTTCACCCTTTCATAATTTCTTAACCTATGGTCTTGAGCAATAGAAGATACGAGTTGTGATAAATATCATCAGAATATCGACTTACACAAATACATAATTCATAATTTCAAATCGATCGCAGCAATCATTAAACAATTTGTTCCAAATAAATAGGATAGTAGGTGAAAATATTTAAAAAAAAAAAACACTTATTTTTAACTACTCTTTGTATCGATCTAATAATTTCAAATGTCGCCTCTTCTGGAGCAATGCAAAAAAAAAAGTAATTTGTTCTAGGTCTGCTGAAACTTCATTGTGATTCATTATAGCAGTTTGAATAACGAGAGGTCATTAAAATAAAAAATAAAAAAAATAAATAAAAAACTCCTTAACGTTCTAGACCTTCAAAATATGACATATTGCTATTCAGTACAAAATATCTTACATGTTTGCATTTTTTTAAAGAATTGAAAACGTGGGTTTTATGGGATCTCTGCCATGGATTAATTTTTTGTGAATTGGCAATTTAAAATTTGATGGAATTCAGGATTTAAGTGCCACTTATCTGCCTCCCTCAAATCAGCCTGACTAAGTTAATGTAAAGTAAGTTTAATTCAGAATAAATGGTTTAGAATTCCTTTAACACTAAATTACTACTATCGACTTTTTGATTGGTTATTTGTGTAGGAGGTGTACAGCTTCACTCTCTCTCTCTCTCTCTCTCTCTCACTCTCTCATTAATTTTTGTCTCAAATCTTATAAGAGGGAGAGGGGTCTCAATAGGTAAAACGAAATTCATTTTTTTATTTTTTAATAACAAGATGTGGAATTTTCTGACGGTCATCTTTAATGTAAAATGGGAAATCAGCGTCATGGAAAAGAGGGCTCTATAGAGGTAACCACACTATTCTAAACACCCATGGCACTGGACTTGCTGTTATTTCTTGACAAAAGTTTGCCTGAAACGTGATTGGATCCCGCACCCCAAGGATTTACGAACCGAACCCCTCGCGGACCACCCCGACGGCCTAATTCCCCTTTGAAGTGGGATTTGTGGTAAAGTCCCCACAAAGAGGAGTCAAATCAGTTGTGTACAGTATCAGCCCTGGTAGTGCATCGTGGCCAGGCTCATTACTAGGGAAACAGAGGGCCCTTTGAGTCGCTCCGGGCAGAAACACGGTCACCCTCTAGTTTACTGAAGGAATTGTATTATTTTACATGAAGGAATATAGCAATGTATCTAAACTATAATATAAAAACTAATTATATATGATATACAAGAGATTCTAAATAAATTTGATTCTGTTCTGATGTAGATATTTATACAATTAAGAACACCACCAAGGAGTGGTCCACATCGAACCGGGAGGACAGAAGGGAAGAAATCGTACTAACCAGACTTAGAATAGGTCACACCAATCTTACCCACATGCATCTAATCACTAAAGATCAACCGCCAATATGCCCTAAATGTAGCTCGCAAATGAGCGTTCAACATTTCATCGAGGAATGCCCATATTACACATTCTATTTACATGCAAAAACCTCCCAAGACAACTGTCGGCATCCCTGGCAAACCATGAATCCAATATAGGCAAACTTATGTGCATTTTAAGAGAAACAGTTATATATGAAAAAAATTAATCCCCCCCCCCAAAAAAAAATCAACTAAGCCTTTCCATTTTTTTTTGTATTTGTTGTTGTTGTTGTTTGTTTTTGTTTTATATTTTATTGTAGTATTCACTATATAAATCTAATTGTATTATATTGTTGCTATATTAAAATTGTTTACCTATTGTTTCAATTTTAATTGTTAATTTACTTTTTAAGTTATATAATTTATATTTCCGCTTTTAAAATGGTTTTGTATCTAAATTTGTATATGTCTGCGTGTAGGTGTGTGTACGAATATAACTTATTGCACACCAAGTACTATATAACGTAATGTAAACAAGCACTAAAAAACGAAAAACATTTAAAAGAATATATAACAGATTAACCCTAGATAGATACCCCAACAGTAAGGGCGTAATAACCATGATGTTGATCGCCCTATAACCTGATCCTAATCCTAATCCTATTTATGCAATCCTGTACTATTCCTGCTATTTTGATTGACACCTGATCATCCCTTGCAAAAAAATGTATGTCAGGTACTCCTCCAGCGATTTTGTTAATCAGAAACTCTTATACTGGGCCAAAATACGGGGCCAAAATTGAACTGCTAGTACAAAAGGGATCTAACTATTGTATAGAAAATGATTTTCTTTCTGTAAAATAGTAAGTGATTAATATATAGGAAAACTAAATTTTTCAAAATTAAAAAATGTATGGTTCCCATGTATTATTCTAAAGAGAATTTCTGCAGGAAGCACTCTTTCTTTCATATGTACTCTTTCTTCTCTCCCACACGCACACCCACACACACACACACACACACACGCCCGCCCATATTCACACACACACTCTGCGAGGTTTATGATTCGATTAAAGTTATCAGGCCTACCAATGGTGCGTAACCAGATTAGATAGTTTCTGATTCGCAGACATCTTCGACCATGAACTACATTCTGTTGTACGTCATCATTAAAGATTTTTCCTCCCAGTGGTATTTGTTGAATGACGTACCACGTCTTGGCATGTGCATAGAAATATGTCTATTGATCTTAAAATATATAAACCTTCACTTCACTGATTTCATAAAATGATAAATTCATTAAATTTTATATGAATTCTATTACTTAAATTATATTTATGTAATTATGAACTAAAGCTTCTTATAGCTTAAGTAGTAAGGAGGATAATGATTGATAAAGATTTTTATTAATATAATAGTGGTTTGAGAGTAGTGTCACTGGTCACCTTCTCTCCTCATGTGATTGATATTTTATGTCATTTTTTTTCTCTAATTCATTGTGGTGATCAAATTACAAATTGTTTTAATTTAACAGAATGTAATAAATAAATAAAAGTTAAAAAAAAAAGTATAATAGTGGAAATTTTCCCTCTAATAATGTAAAACTCTTCTTGTTCCTACAAAACCTCGATATAGAAACTTGAGTTATTCTCTGCAGTTTTAGTTTGCATTTTTATCTGAGGGAAATGAAGCTGTTCAATTTGGTAACATGACACGACTTTTGATAAATTTCTTGTAGGGATCTTCACACATCGCATCTTTGGAGATACTTAAAATGTTGTCCATAAAAATATTGTATATATTTCTTTTTCTGTACGAACTCTAGCGTCCGCAACTGTTCGATAAGTTCATAATTAACTCAAATTTTTTTGGTTTAGGGGATTCCAAAATTTAAAATCTAAATATCTCTGTTATTATTCGCGTTACGGTAAGAAATGTTTATAAAAAATGAGTGTAAAATGTGATTCCTTTACACATGTGTATGGAACATGTGTGTTCCTTACTATTTGTAAATAAGACTCTTATTGAGAATGACAATATAGAAGGAATTAGGAGTGTGGGAATTTTTAAATGTAAAAATCATATGTTTTTAGGCTTATCACTGCGACCCTTTAGGACTAATTACTTTTAAAATCGGATGAAAGGAGAGGCTAGGGTGGGGTGGGGGTTTTAAGAAACCAAAATTAATAATCGTTATGTGTTTGTTGTTATTTCACTTACGAAATATATTATATTGTATAATGGGTATAAAATTTAATTTTTTAAAGTTTATATTATATTGTATACAATTCACGAATGCAGCTATGATGGGCGTTTTTCCCACTCCACCTTCCCGACCAGTCTAGAGCTAACTTTGGTGGTCATATTTTTTACACTTATTGTTATCTACGGCTTTTAAATTATTTTTCGTCATGTACACCAATTTATGTTTATCTTTAACTAGCGGGCCGGCAAACTTCGTTTTACCAATTTTTTTTTTTAGGGCGTTGCTGGCCCTAAGCAAACATTTAGTTTTATTATCACATGATATAAATAGAGCTTTTAACGAAATTTACGGCCTTTAAATAAAAATTCATAGAATACCTATAATAAAGTTTGTTCACACAATAATTTACATATGGTGTAGATATGGGCTCAATAAAAAAAAGAAACACATGTATTTAAGGCAAATTGGAAATGAAAATTTGATTTTGCCACGCCCCTCCGCCCGCAGACCGAAAATAAAAAATCAGACTTCACAGTGTTACCCACCTGAATATTCTGAGGATTCTCTGAAAATTTCATCATAATTGGCCCAGTCGTTTTAAAGTCTATACGTTCCATACATACACACATCCTATTTTATATATATAGATGACATATGTGTGATCTATCGGACTTTTTCAGCTGATGAATGTGTGCTTGGATTAAAAAATGATTTTCTAAGATTATATTTTTAGCAGTCTTCTAAAAATGCGGCTATACCCATTTGTATTAAATAAATAATAAATTATGTTACAGTTATTTAACACAATTATTTTTGTTGTTAATTTTGTGACAAATGACATAAAATAATGATATAATTTGGTTTTGCTTGAATTTAACAACAGCCCTTTATGAATTTTGTTCATGAAACGCTTAATTAACAGCTGTGAACAAATGACCTGTAAATACATAAATTCTGTAGCTATGTAATAAGAGCAGACTTCCCATGTTTAATTGGATGTGGATATATAAGTTAGTGTCAAGTTTTATTTAAAATTCGCTGAGGAGAATGAGCTTGCAAGTTATGTCAATTAAATTGCGGTCTAGACAATTTCAAAAGATAAGCAAGCATTTCTCTAACTCAAATAACAACTAATATATTAGAATTACCAAATTGAGTGTCCCACTGACTCCCTTCACCACCGTCCGTCACATTTCTACAAAATAAATCATTTTAAGAGCTTCTATTTGAAATCTTATATACCGAACATAGTATCTATATTTTAAAAATTAGAAGTCCCGCTTAATACTTTAATATTGCATTAATAATTATCATGAAATATATTTATTTTATCCTTCATAGATATGAGATATATATGAATTTTTTTTTAATTTTACTTTAGCATAAAATTGCATATCTCACATTTTTTGCCATATACATTCTAAAATTAAGGATGATATTCAAATTCTTAATTTCGATATCTCTGTAATTCCTCTCTCCTCGACTGTTTTCAGTCAAGAATGAAGTCATCCAACTCTTTACAAGAACAAATTTAAATACTCAATTTGATTTTAACTTTTTTTAATATATATCTATATGTATTTTTTATTGTATTCAGTAATTAAGCGGCAAAATTTACGGAAGAAAAGTTCATTAACTAACTAAATCATTATATTATCTTATAGAAAATCTGACTAGTCAGATTATTTAAATTCCCAGCACTTGTGTCGAGAGTCTATATGGCTAGAGTCTAGTCTTGGTGGTGAAAATGGCTAACGCGCTTGCCCGAATTGCAGGAGATCAAGGTTTGTGCCCTGGCTGTGACACTTAGATTTTTTATTCTACTCTCTTGCATTTATTGTTTAATAATTTTTTTGGTCAACAAATTAGTGTTTATTTCCTCAAATTCCAAATACCCAACCTATTCTCTGCTTAGTGTTTCTTCTTACTTCTTAAACGCAAGGTAGGCGAAGATCTTACGAAATAATAAAAAGTCTGTTTCCCCCAGGATATCTTCTTTCGTCTTATTAATATCACATTTAATGACGTATTTTTTCCTCTTCTAAAAGTGTAACTTCTAGGTATCCAAAGTTTTCGAGGCTTATTACCTATTTCCAAAAAGGATGCGTTGAGGTTTGACTAGTTCTGGGTGTTTTAGAGGACTTCGAAACATATTCATATGTTGAAATTAAGGAAAGTAATATAGTGCATGTAATAAAATTTATCCAGGTAAATTTATAACTTTAATTTAGAATTTTCGCTATAGTTCTACGTGCATAATTAATCTGATGTCTACTCGTTTTAAAGGTTCATGAAAAATGTTAACTATATTGATAAGAGGAACGTGTTTGGTGAAAACGTCCATTACTCTGGGAGTTGTGGTCGGTGCAGATCTCTCGTGGACAGCCGATACAGTAGGTTCCCTCTGAGGCTACCCCGGCATTCCGGTCGATCTGTTTACCCGCTTCGGTCACATTGATAGGCGCCCGTCGGCCCTCTGACGTCAGCACACTCAGGATTAGTCAGTCTGTCTGGAAGTGGCCTCTCCAACCTACATTTGGTGGACCTCGGTTCTCCTCCTCCTCGGCCAGAGCTTATTTATAAATCGGGGGGTGTGAGCCCACGCGGGACACAGGCACGAATCCTAAAGGGGACCACCATTCCTCCACTGGGTGAATCCACCCCAACACCCCTCATGGTATTTATTAATTACATTCCGTTAAAAATAACAGTTTTTAAACAATTAATGAGAGAGAATAAATTTAAAAAATATATCTGTCCCAGCCAGGACTCGAACCTGGATCTCCTGCTTTCCGGGTCGGTGTGCTACCTTTTACACAACCGGGACTAGCCAGATAACTTATTAAATTCCCAACACACTAGCGAGAGCCTAACCCACTAGAAATACGAATACATCGTCTTATTCTCGAAGGAGCTGACATTGTCTAGCTATTTATCGACTCCCGTTATTGTTATTATATTATTGCAATTGTTCTTATCATTATTATAATAACGAGGGTCGGTAAATAGCTAGACAATGTCAGCTCCTTCAAGCATAAGACGATGTATTCGTCTTTCTCGTGGATTAGGCTCTCGCTAGTGTGTTGGGAATCTAATAAGTTATCTAGCTCGTCCCGGTTGTGAAATGGAAACACCGGCCCTGAAAGAAGGAGATCCAGGTTCGAGTCCTGCCTGGGAAAGATAGATTTTTTATTACATACCCTCTCATTAATTGTTTAAAATTTACGTGGGATATTAAACCACAACGAAATTAATATTTATAACAGTTTTTAGTTTGATTACACTGTAAGAAAAAATAACAAATAAGAAAAAGGTGAAATTTATGGACAATATTTGTTTCAAATTTAGGATTGTTTCCTGTATGTTTTGGGTATCTAACTATATTTTTAAATACATGTTTTCCTATTCCTATTATTTGCAATGCCAGGATAAGCAAAATTTACATTTAAAACGAATGTTCTTTGTCTATTTTTGTTTTTGTTTGAACCAAATTATCTATTAATTTTTTCCAATGTATATGATCTCATTTTAAGTGATTTCTCGTTAGGAGATAATGATATTCACGATGAAACTATAGTCTCTAGACTATAAAGTCCAGAGACTTTTGAAAAATAAAAATATATTTTAGCCGACACTACACACACACTCAAATGCGCGCGCACAAAAATATATACGTTTAAATGGTGAGTTTTTTTTGCCGTGAATATTATTAGTAGATTTTTTTTGTTGGGGTTCGGTCAAGGTAGATAAAAAAAAAAGAAAATACAAATTTTAAAAAATGCGTATTTTTTAAATTATCTGCCAACGTTTCGGCTTACATAGTAAGCCATCTTTAGGACTATCAGGAAAGCGGTAGAGGACGTCCTGTCCCGAAGATCAGTCGAAAAATGAGATCTTAGGGATACGACGACCCCTTTCGCCTTCATGATAGACCTGAAGATGCTTACAATGTAAGACGAAACGTTGGCAGATAATTTAAAATTAACACTTTTTTAAAAATTTAGATTGTTTTTTTTTTGGTCTACCTTGACCGAACCCCAACAAAAATAAAATGTAACAATAATATATATAATTTTTATAATAATGAAACCAAAATTTTGTATTTGATTGATTCCTGCAATCCACTGGATTAACTATTTTTTGGCTAAATTACATCGAGAAGAATGAAAAATCCTTCTAGGGTGGAGGGTTAGGGTAAGATCAGAATTTAAAATTGTAATAGAGGAATTATTTGTTGTACAACTAAAAAATGTAGTATAGAGTGTGACATGTACTTTTAATTTTAAAAAATGAATAAATTTGTAATCGGTTGAGAGCAAGGAGAAGCTATGTAGAGATCAAATTGTATAATCATCTATGTCCTTGATATTATCAGTGTCAAGAAAAAAACATTAAATATATTAGGCGTAAAATTTAATTTTGTGTAATTTATGTTTCATGACTTTAAACAAATATATATATTTTTTTTATTTATTTAAAGAGCTGCAGAATAATAAGGATATTAAGTAGTGAAATAGGAGACTGAAGTTTGGGCTTGCTTTGTCCTTGGGCCTCCGTCGCTAGCTCTTAGTGCTACGTTAGCTAAGACTGTTAGTTAGGGAACTGCAGGGAATGTGGACCAACTGCCTTACTTGTTCTGCTGCAGTCTTCCTGAAGTGTTTCCCCGAGGAGTGAGTGGTATTTGCCTGAAATACTGCACTTGACAACCCCCCCCCCCCTTGCAAGCTCTGCACTGACTCTTGTCCACTTTTGGAGAACGCTCTTAATGCGAACCACAGTTATTCGGAGATTCCACTTCCGGGCTGCACTTTGTGGAGAAGGCGTTTCGTGCAGCCTGTGTAGGCCTGTTCCAGGCTGAATGGAGAAGACGCAGGGGAAACTGAAGAAGCCGCTACATCACGATGCGAAACCTCGGCTATAAACACCCTTTAAACACGGAAATTAATATGAAGGTAAATTTGTTGACCGTCAAGTTTTATGAAGAGTGATTCTTGGTTTTAAATAAAAACTTTTATTGTTACAAATTAGTTTTTAATTCTTCAACTACCAAAACCGAATTCATAATAATCCTCTCTTCATAAATATTTCTGGGGACCGTAGAAGCCAACGTCAAGAACTTTATATATAATATAATATAATATAATATAATATAATATAATATAATATAATATAATATAATATAATATAATATAATATAATATAATATAATATAATATAATATAATATAATATAATATAATATAATATAATATAATATAATATAATATAATATAATATAATATAATATAATATAATATAATATAATATAATATAATATAATATAATATAATATAATATAATATAATATAATATAATATAATATAATATAATATAATATAATATAATATAATATAATATAATATAATATAATATAATATAATATAATATAATATAATATAATATAATATAATATAATATAATATAAAATTAAGTTCGTTAATGCTTTAAATCGGGCTATAGGATTGATTCCTATTTTTTTCATAGGAATGAAGATTTTTACTTTGCAAAAATTGCTGGAGGAGTACCACCCCCTCCCCTTTGAAACCCTTCAAAAATGTTTTTGGGCAGTTGGGTTAGATGGTTATGTATTAAATCACCGTATGTGATTTTAGGACAGGTTACGAGTAGTGCGGAATTATCTTCGTGATCGAATGGAAGATTTAATTAATCTCTTTTCTCTGCTTACTGTTTGTTAAATTATTCCATTTTTCATTTCTTAATTATCTGTATTTTCATTTTTCCTACCGACACAAATAAAATGAGGCCACAATTTGGTTTTAATTATCGGCATATAGCTGAAGATATTCACTCAGTAAACCCTGCTCCTGCCTGTTTAAAATAAAATATTTAGATGTAGATTTAGTAATGTGAAGAAATTTCAATTTTTATCTGCTTCTAAATGATATCGCCCCTTTAATATATTTTTATTAGATGATTTTAGTTGGGGTTCGGTCAAGGTAGATCCAAAAAACACAAATTTAAAAAATGTAATTTTTTTAAAAGGATTATCTGCCCGTGGCAACTAATAATATGTACGGTCAAAATAACTCTCCCTTTTAATATATTTTAGTTATTGATAATCAAAACTCGAGTAAGTTGGGAAAAATGGAAAATGGCAGTCTAAAATATTAATATTTAATTAAGAGAAATATTTGCATAAGTAGACGGCCATACTTCAACCCTTCAGAATTGTCAACAGTCTAATTTTCATTTTAATAAGGAATAAGTATGGTAATGCTATGCACTTAAGCATGATGGTCCAGAAGCCTTTTGTATCCTTAGCAATAGATTCTTGAATGGCTCCTGCGAATGAAACAGCTGTAACCTTCTTAATGAACATCTGGTTTGCCATGTAATTTCTCTTACGATTTTTCGCAATCTTCCTTTTTTTTAAAAATCATCGTTTTTATGCGGTTAGATTAGTTATTTAAGGAGCTTTTGCCATGTGTTATTTTTCTTTAAATTTCAAAGTATTCAGAAATATTAAAGAGCATGTTATTATTTACCGTTTCTTCTTCTGGGTTGGACCGTGTCAAATTGGTGTTATTTGCCGAGCTTTCGCACATCATATGATGGCTTCTTCAGGGCTGAAAAGGGAATGAGAGTTGTAACTTTTACAACTCTCATTCTCTTTTCAGCCCTGAAGAAGCTATCACATGATGTGCGAAAGCTCGGCAAATAACACCAATTTGACACGGTCCAACCCAGAAGAAGAAACGTTAAATACTTCTGACGACCGTCGAAGCCTACGTGAACAGCATGTTATTATTTTATTTCATCTGTTAGCCCCCTCACAACCAATTAGGGTCATTGAAGCAGAAGATATCTTCTGGTTGCCATTCCATTCTAAACATCCATTGACTCAGAAAAGCTTCATTCATCGATAAAATCTAGCCGGGAATTGAACCCAGAGCGCCAGGACTGCAAGACCCAAACGGATCCCACGAGCTACCCTGGTGCCCCCAGAAAATATTAAAAAAATAACAGCCTTACAATAATAATAAATTTATGTATTCCACTAAGCTTGTTTCTTCAGGGAATACAAAGGAGCCCAACCTCTGAGAGGGTTGTGGTCTGCCGCCACTCCACGCCATATTGGGAACAGGCGAATGATTGATTTTTTTATTTTGTTCAACTGCAGCTGACAGAGCAGTTGGGCTATTCTTCAGTCTGGGAACCTTGGTGGCCTACAGAAGTCTTACTGCCTAAGTGTTCAGCTATTTTCTGTTTGGCATGGAATTGTGGAGGAAGTGGGTATTACAATATGGTGGTCGAAGCTCATGCGAATTGCTGCAAGCACCTTTTTATTGTTTCGATTAAATCTGATTCTACTGTCCCAAAATGTCATAAAATCGCATTTGCATTTAAGGCTTTGTTACTAATAATACTTAAAAAAATTAAGTAATAATATATAATTATGCATATGATGTATATATATTAGATATATATATACATATATT
>KZ807401.1:401119-420023 GCA_000696205.2 Oncopeltus fasciatus
TATTATATAAAAATATCATAAAACATCCATTCAATTTATAATTAAAGACTATTTAGTAAAGTTTTATGTAGTTTTTGGTCGAGGAAGCCAAAATTTTGACTTGTTGTTCCTAATATATTTTGTATGTGTTTGTAAATTATTCACGCGGTAGCAGTGAGTCCTGACTCTCAGATATACTTGCAGAACAAAAAAGGGAATATATTTTGTTTTAATTGTGTCTTGGTAGTTATTATGAAAGAGCCATTCTTTTTTCCGTTAATAAATCTTAAATTCTAAAATTCGGCATAAATTAAATATCAGTTATAAATTCTTGAATGGTAATAAAAGTTTTAATGATCCTGTTTTTTATAACTAATTTCCATGTGTCGTGGAGATTTGGAGAATTTTTTTTTTTTTTAAACTTGACAACCAAGGATTTTGACTTTCTGTATAAATAACATTTAAAAAAATATTTTTTTTTGGCTTGACTTAATACACTTATTTACTTACCTGGTACTCTACGTATTGACTCTACCTAGTCATTCACATGCCATTCTTTAATTTGTCTGTTTTCTTTGAATTTTAGCGAATTCCGTAAGAAGCCATTGGAATTATTCTTCATAGATTTTGTAAAATGTAGAACGAAATTTTCTCTCATGCACCCTACTAAATACGAAAATGAAAGTTACAATAATTTATATGTATATATGAAATTCTAATTCTTGTGGGTGCGTTCGCTCGTTTGTGTGAGTGTTCTCAAATGAAAAAATAAAAATAAAAAAATAAAAAATTTGCTGAGTTCGTTATTAGTCAAAATGGGCTTTTATTTTTAATTTATATAAAAATTTATAGAAATGCATTTATTTTATATGATTTATATAGAAAATTTTATGTAGGCTTATACTTACTTGTGGGATTTTGAAAAAGTTTGAAATAGTTACTTTGTGAAGCATTTATTTATTCAGTAATTTTTTTTTTACTACTTCCAGTTAGCCACTAGATAGGGGAATATATATAAATATTATATATGTTAATTAGGTGGGATCCATTAGAGTGTAGCTATAGTAATGTATGCAGATCCTCTGGCTCTAATCCTCCAGATTGTGGGTTCCGTAGGGTGTGTCCCGGCATCTGACATGGGTCTCAGCAAACAAGACGTCTTATTACATATCTCCTGCTTCCCTTACACCTATAGTCAATAGTATCTGGGAAATCTCGGGTGTCTCGGCTACAGGATCATCCCTGGGCTAACTCCCTCCGCCCACCTCTGAGTAGTGGAAGTTATAGCTGATTCTCACCAAGAATGGTTATATGTGTGTGTGTATATATATATATATAGAGGGGTGAGAGAGAGAGAGAGTGGTGGGAGAGAGAGAGAGGTGGGAGAGAGAGAGAGGGATTGAGAGGGTGTTAGGGAGGGAGGGGGATAGAGAGAGGAGACACCAGTCTCGAAAACTTTACTCATTGTGAAATTTTTTTTGTGTGTGTTCACTGCATTCCCTATCCCACCTGTTCTTGATTACTATATATCGCAGCCGCGAGTGTTTCATTTTCTTTCTATATCCACACACACACACACACACTCACAAACTTTATATATATATATATATACATACATACATACGTCCACAAATAAGTTCTACATTAATGTACCCTTAGCGAGGTTAGGTCATCTATTGTTTATAACAGAAAACCAACAACTACAACAAAAGATAACTTGTACTCACACTGAGGAAGGGGAAATATTTATATACTACTAATTTGAGTGTGTTAGTAATTAGCTTCCTTTAGCTTCTCGACCTAATACGTAACTGCGAACAATGCATATGCAATATATATACATTTAACTATATGATATGGATTTGGATAAGTTTATAGGCTTCTTATTTATTTATTTTTTCTTTTCCCTAACGGAGGATAAAAATTCGCATCCGCTTATCAGTATGGGAAAAATAATACATTTTATATTAATAGCATATAAATGGTTGGTCGCCTACTTATATGTCATGATCATTTTTTTAATTCAGCAATGCCGGACGCAAAAAAATTGTATTGATTGTTTTGACGCTTTTAATATGCTCTACGTTAAATATTTGAAAAAAAAAAAAAAAAAAAAAACCCATTTTCTGTATAAAGGCTATTCATTCAGTCTTTTCAAAAGATTATTATTTTTTTTTAAGAATTAAATAATTCTTATGTATTTTTGAACAAAGAATCGCTTGAACTAAATTGAAATATAAGTTGTTTTTTTTGTCAGTAGAATCGGAGAAAAATGATCAGCATGTAAAAAAAAAATTTAATGAATAAAAAACAATCTTTGAAAAGCTAGAGATAAATTTATTTCTTTGTAATTTACTGAATGTTCTTAACCGTTAAAATCTGAAATTTTTGATTTTACATTGCTATCTTATCACGTAATTCCGAAGTATTTTTTTTTTCTTATTGTCTAATAGTTTTGTGATTTTGGACGTTCATACTCTTCTTTGGGTCGCCAACTTCTTACATGTGGCGTTTTCTGTATCTATGGTAAGTTAATGAATTTTTAAGAATTTATACATTATTGTGGACGTGTTTTCCCAATGTTCATTTTCACCTCTAATTAATAATGGATCCAGTTCTGACGAGTCATTTGAAAAATCTGCTGAATATTTTGGTGATGTAGAGGTTATTTTTCGCTTCATGTGCTTCTAAATAATTCCAATTCATCATTTTTGAGGTCGAGTAATGCTGATATTTATACTATTTGGCTGAGGAAATGAGAACTGTCAAAGTGGAACGAGACATCTTGTCTGCAGCTCAGATCTTATTCTGATAATGTCCACTCGTCTGGATCCCCTCAAATATCCTTCGATTCAAATTGAATTATATATTTATTATATAAAAATATCATAAAACATCCATTCAATTTATAATTAAAGACTATTTAGTAAAGTTTTATGTAGTTTTTGGTCGAGGAAGCCAAAATTTTGACTTGTTGTTCCTAATATATTTTGTATGTGTTTGTAAATTATTCACGCGGTAGCAGTGAGTCCTGACTCTCAGATATACTTGCAGAACAAAAAAGGGAATATATTTTGTTTTAATTGTGTCTTGGTAGTTATTATGAAAGAGCCATTCTTTTTTCCGTTAATAAATCTTAAATTCTAAAATTCGGCATAAATTAAATATCAGTTATAAATTCTTGAATGGTAATAAAAGTTTTAATGATCCTGTTTTTTATAACTAATTTCCATGTGTCGTGGAGATTTGGAGAATTTTTTTTTTTTTTAAACTTGACAACCAAGGATTTTGACTTTCTGTATAAATAACATTTAAAAAAATATTTTTTTTTGGCTTGACTTAATACACTTATTTACTTACCTGGTACTCTACGTATTGACTCTACCTAGTCATTCACATGCCATTCTTTAATTTGTCTGTTTTCTTTGAATTTTAGCGAATTCCGTAAGAAGCCATTGGAATTATTCTTCATAGATTTTGTAAAATGTAGAACGAAATTTTCTCTCATGCACCCTACTAAATACGAAAATGAAAGTTACAATAATTTATATGTATATATGAAATTCTAATTCTTGTGGGTGCGTTCGCTCGTTTGTGTGAGTGTTCTCAAATGAAAAAATAAAAATAAAAAAATAAAAAATTTGCTGAGTTCGTTATTAGTCAAAATGGGCCAATAAACTGATATAAAAAATATTCTTGGATTTACTTAATTTATTTGAAAATTAAGAAACAGAGATACAAATGAACCCTGAATTTTAATTTACCAGCTTAAGAACCACAATTAGTTGTTTTCCGAGCGGATTTAAAATATAAACTGGTAAATAAAATTGAGAAATGAGAAATAAATTTCGCTTCAATTCTGTAATCTAACAATTCCATCACAACACAAATATGCAAAAAAAAAAAAAATTAAATTAAGACTAATTTCTTTAATTTCGAACGCGTAAGATCATTTAAATAATGGAAAATATCAATTTATAAAGTCCATGCTGATAAAGTGGCGGAAACTAAGCAAATTTCTTAAAATCGTGGAATTATCCATTACATGTAAAACCCACTAATAAAAGTGTTAATTTTTTGTATAAGGAAGAAAAACTGTATCAAACTGTATTTACTAAAAAAATTTTTGTGGTATTTAATCCCACATTAATTTTCAACAATAAATGCAAGGGAATACAATTAAAAATCCAAATATTTTATTTCGTTGTGGCTTTTTATTCTACGTAAATTTTAAACAATTAAGGAGAGGGAATTGAATAAAAACACACTGGCCCGGATAGCAGGAGATCCATGTTCGATTCCTGTCAATATAGTATTTATTTTAAACTTGGAAAATATGTTTATTGTACAAATTATATATTTTTTATTTTACGGAGGTAAGCTCAAGTAGGCAATTGTCGGGGAGCAGACAAGTGCTCAATACAGAGTGTGGGAGATGTGTATGGCACGAAAAGACTCCTGAGTCGCCTTGCGGTGGAGTTCTCGTACTGGAAGCGAAGCACGCTCTCTCTGGAGAACTCATTGAGTGCGAACATGTGTGGGAGGATCCCGCCGAAGACATGAAGGAAAAGTAGGCCTAGGTCTGTGTATATCGCCAGAGGGAGGGAAATTGGAGACCCGCCCTTCCTCTGGCCATGCTCGAGGAACACAAATAACGCCCCTGGATCTGGCAGAATGGTCTCACACCCTTTTTACTACCCCTTTCCCATTAATGCCCTCGCCGCTGCGAACTTTGTATTTGTGTGATGGCCGCCTCTCGCTATTCCTCAATTCAACTTCCTCACTCCCTTCTTTGTTTTGGGGGAGGCGGGGTTTTGTGTAGCAATGCTTTGTGCTTTACCGTTTGCAACTTTTCCATACAGAGCTGTTGAGTAATTTGCAAACAAATTGTGGAATAAAATCACTCATCTCTCATAATTTATGTAGATGAGAGTGAATGGCGAATTAATGCGTCCAAAGCCAGGAAGACGGCAATGAAGGTAAAATGACGGATTATAAAACATGGCACTATATTCGCTGGGAAATGAAAGTGGGGGAAGAATTATTTTGTAAATATCTTCCTTAAAAATTTTGTTTGACCAAACAAATATGAATATTAAAAATAGAGTATTTTTCTCCCAACCCCATCCTTTAATTATTTTAACACTTTAAATTATGAAGCTTAAATGCCGAATTTGGTATTAGAAGGCCCGATCAATACTCGAAACACATTACTTAAAATGTTATAAAAATTATTTTTATTGTGGTATTTTATACCAAGTAAATTTTAAGCAAATACAAGGGAATATAAAAAATGAATACAAGGGAATAGTATACAAGTATTCTGAGACAGTTAGATTTTTCATTCTATTTCTTTGCATTTAATTACTTTAATTTTTTAAAACTAAGTTATCAACGCACTAGTTTCATCAGTGTGCATGATCTGTGAAGATTTATTGAAATTTTTGCGTCATAATGCTAATGATAATTGCTTGATTTCCTTTTCTGAATCTGCTTAAACGAAATTCTGAGATGTCGAAGACTAAAACTCATTCGAAAATTCCGGGCTTGTTCACCGCCAATTATTTCTTGTTTATCTAACGGTAACTAGTTGTACATTAATTAATTCCTCTTGCCTGCTTAAAAATAAATGATGTGCTAATAATTAGCAAGAGTCTTTGAGTCATTCATAAAGTTTATTAACTTAATTATTAATTAAAATCTGTGTTCGGAGTAAAACTGCGATATTGCAGTGAACACAGTAAAACTAATGAATATTTAGAAAATAACTCTCTAGACTTCTTTGTAAGGATTTCTTGCTAGACTTTTGCTTTATTGAAATCTGCTGAAGAGTAGTTTGAGGGGAGTTTTTTTTTCTTACTGGAAAATAAAATGATCCCAAGCACAGAGAGTTATTTAGTGGACTAAGTGATTGTATAAATCATTAATTTGTATTGTTCTACCATTCCTCCAATACTATGAGTACCACGGAATTCCCTCAAACTTTCCCCAGTCAACATTTATTAAAAAGAAGAAAAAGTGATTTCACAATCTATCTGACGTAATTTTAATTTTTGATTTTATAAATATTAATTTTCTTGTGGTATTTAATTCCACGTAAAAATTAACAACTTCTAGTGCAAAGGAACAGAATAAGAAATCTAACTGTCCCAGCCAGGACTCGAACCTGGATCTCCTGCTATCCGGGCCGGTGCATTTACCAATTATGCTACCAGGACAAGTCTGATAAGTTATTAAATTCCCCGCACTGGCTGGGACAGTTACATTTTAGATTCTGTTCCCTTGCACTAAAAATTGTTCAAATAAGTATTTTATTTTACCCAAAATTTTTGTGGAAATAGGAAATATCATGACTAGACCGAATCTTGACTTGTTTGTCAAAACTTGATTGTCTTGACTTGCCCGTCCATAGAGACTTTCGTTTACATCACTAGAAATAGAGACATAATCGCTCTTCAAGGGCCTTTTCTTTTTATATTTTACTAATATAGTTATCACTTTAGAAAATGTAAAAAAAAAATTATTTATTATTATAAATAATTGGTGTGACTGCTTCACTACAACAATTATTACAAATGTGTAACTGCATTTGCCATGTTTGAAAATAATAAAAAAACCTGTTAATAAGCGGCAATTTTAAAGGGGGTTTTACGACCTGTATAGCAAGTATTAACTTCTTTATAGGGGTAAGTTTTCTTATTTGAAAAGTTTTGGCCATCAGACTGACGCCTATATCCTAACAGTTTCTGACACTTTTCTGGAGTCAATTTATTACTTCTATATTTACGACTTCTAGACTGTTCACCACTCCCGCTCTCTCAGTACTTCTGAGGCACTAACTTCAAAGTGCACCAAGTGCAGGACCGATAAGGGCAGGGAATGTAAAGATTAGGAATGGTAAGATTAGAAGAAATAACAGGAAGAATGAGAGCGAAATTGTTGAGTATATTATTTCGTTCGGTGATTCATAGGGTGAGAGATAGAGCAAAATGTGTCTCCATGGTTTCAAGCGTAAATAATATATTTCGGATATTAATACATTCGCAGTTAACTTCATTTAAAAAATATGTTCAGTTCAGTCCGGAAGGAACACATGCTTTATTGTATTTTTGTTTATTTATTTTAATTTTTGATAGTGTAAATAAGGCATAAATTAATGAAATGTAATTGATTATAATTGATATACTTTAAAGTTTAAAGTACTATTACAAATTATATAGACCAATGGTCTCCGTTACGAAATTTTCTTTACAGCTCAACATATTTTAAAGTTCTATCGATAAAATATTTCGTTATGGCAATAAAAATAGGAACATTAAAGTTTAGTAGTTATTAATTCCACCCCTGATTTCTTATTAATTTATGAATTACAGACTTTACGTGGTCATCTGTCTAGTATGATGATTCCATACTTTGTCACTTCTCCAAAGGGAGAATACTAACCTTGGCTGATCAATAAATGTGCTATGAACTTATTAATAACCCCTCTACCAATAGGTTTAGGCAGTAAGGCCCAGGAGGCCATCTCCGTTTTAGTCGCCGGGGAGGATTGTGAAGATTGGAGTCCGACGACAGGGATTGGGCTTATGGATTGGGATGAAATTGGAGTTTACTGTGGAAGAGCATTAAGCGGATGGAGATAAGGTCTTTGACAAAAGCAATATTAAAGTCGTGATGAATGTTTGTATAAGTAAGTCACCTCTTGCATTTCTCTTACGTATGTGGTAACATAGTATTTTCTCTGGTGTAATTAGAATAGTTATTAAAAAAAATGTCATTCTTGATTTTTTTTCTTAAGTTCTACTTCTACCTGGAGGAATATTTTACAGTAGACTGACATACTTTGAATACTAATAGAAGAATTCCTACGTGAGAAATATATTTGTAGATTTGTGATATATTGTTGAAGAATAAGTATAAGTAGCTTTCCCCCCTAGAGAAAGAAGAGCGAATGGAAAGAAGACGAGGTGGAGAAGGAGAGAATATGCGAATTCTCCTTCCACTAAAATGAAAAATGAAAATCTTCAAGTAGAGAGATTGATTGGGGGAGATCTTTTGAGATATCATCTCGCCCCCTCCCCTCTTCCAATAAAGTTGAGTGGGTTAGGGGAGGGGAGGCTTCCGGAAATGCCTATTGAATAAGGACAAGATCCTGGAAGAGGTCCTTCTTCCCGGAGTAATATAGTCCTCTCGTCCTCCACCACTTCCTACCCAGTGTTCACTTCTCATTGGAGGACTTGTTGTAATGCTGATTTCTGCCACAAACCCTTCCTCAAGAAGAAGCAAATGGCTTTGGGTGTGTCCTGCCACCGACTCAGCATTGCTCGCTTACTTCTCATTTATAATAGTTCCTAAAGGATATCCAACATGTATCCTTTTGCTGCGCACACACTGCTTTTGAAATAGTACATGGAGATTGGAGTGTTTTATTAAGACTTTTACAATTAAAAAAAAAAATTATTGCTGCCTTATTATAATTATAAATAAATAGAACATTATACATGTGTATGTTTTTAGATTATCATACAATTACGACTCTGTAGATATTCACCCAACTTAATGCACCCGCGCGCGCGCACGCACACACACACACACACATAATGTAACGTTTTTGATATGTAAGATCAAAGGAGAATAAAAAATAAAAAATATTTTAAGAGCAGAACTGATATAACTATATTCCTTCGGATTTCCTCCAAAATATAACCCAGGTTATAAAAAATGAAAATAAAAGTATGAAATAAGAGCAAGTAAGTAAGTAAGAGGACATAAACGTAAGTTTTTTTAAAGATTTGCCTACTAAATATCAATTATTATAACTATAATAAATATATTTTGTCTTATAAGCTGACTTTAAAAAGGTATATAATAAGTATAATAGATAAGTAACTATTGTATACCCACGGAGATTTAGTTTCCACATTGCATTTCAATATTCCTCTTTCTTAGTTTATATTCTTTTTTAAATATTCTAATTATAATTAAATTTCACTTTATTGTTCCTTTTTCATGTAATTATTATTTCATTCTCATATATTTTTGACTACTTGATGTACTTTGTACTTTTCATGTGTACTTTGTACATTTGATTTTTGAATTCTGCCGTCACCTTAAATCGTAAACCGAAACTTTGCTATTAACAACATAGTTTTATCTATAAATAAAGCTAACCTAATGCCATTGGTGTTTGATTATCTGTAGTCTGGCTCTATCTAAATTAACCTAAATGGTTGCAGTAGAGGATCATTCAAAGAAAGAAAAAATTAGTCATTGTAAAGAATGCTTAAATTGTGTTTCTAGACTATTTTCAGTAAAGCTCATCTTTGAAGGGTTCGTCTCATTTTTAATATTTCGTTCTTCAAAGGCAATAAAAGGAAAAAAAAAAAAGGTTATTTTTCACATATCTGATCACAGTTTGGAATAAAAAGACCCCTGACTGTGCACTTAAGTAAAACTACCTCTGAAGTTGTTAGAAATTAAGGGAAAGTTGGTCAGCAAGAAGACAACAGTCTTAAGTAATATGCACATGGTTTTTTATGTGGGTGTATTAGTGTGTATATATATATATATATATATATGAAATGCATAATCTATGTTGTCCTTTTGCATTTTTTCAATCCTTTGAGCGCCCAGGTCTTCACTGCGAATTGAAGGCGATCTTTCCACGAGAATGATGAATGTCTCTCTGCCTGAGATGGGAGAGACCTTGGCCGGCGACTCTCTCCTGTCCCTAACCTTGGAATGGCTGTCTCTCGCGGCAAATGTCTGCCACTGTTGTAGGACCTTTGGAACTGATTCGTGGCGGCCGAGTTCTCGGTGGCGCACCGGGGGGTACTGCGAGGAAAGCGAATGAAAGCGCCCCCCGCTCAAGCTTCCTTCACCCCTACACTTCCTTATCCAATGACAAAGGGAACTGAGAATACTGGGATCTAATTGCCCACAAGGCTATTTCAATTACTAGTGAAGTATCCTTAGAAATCGTCCCATTTATCATTGATAAAATATATCTAAAAAAAAAAAAAAAATAATCATCCCTTTAAACAATTTTTAGTGCAAGGAAACAGAACAATAAATCTAACTGTCCCAGCCAGGACTTGAACTTGGATCTCCTGCTATCCTTGCAAGCGTCTTATCCATTTACTCTACCGAGACAAGTCTGATAAGTTATTAAATTCCCAGAACTAGTGTCGAGGGTCTAACCTCCGAGATTAGACTTTCGACACTAGTGCTGGGAATTTAATAAGTTATCTGGCTAGTCCTGGTGGCGTAAATGGTAGCATACCGGCCCGGAAAGCAGGATATCTAGGTTCGAGTCCAGGCTTGGACAGACAGATTTTTTACTGTATTCCATTGCCTTAATTGATTTAAATTTACGTGGGATTAAAATTCACAAATAAATTCAATATTTATAAACGAAAAAAAAAAGTAAATAACGAGAGTCGATAAATAGCTTGACAAGGTCAGCTCCTTCGAGCGTAAGACGAGGTATTCATCTTTCTCTTAGGTTAAACTCTCGCTAGTGTGTTGGGAATTTAATAAGTTATCTGGCTTCTCCCGGTGGTGTAAATGGAAGCATTCCGGCATGGCAAGCAGGAGATTCACGTTCGAGTCCTGGCTGGGGCAGTTAGGTTTTTTATTCTATTCTTTTGCATTTAATTGATTAAAATTTACGTAGGATAAAATTCCTCAATTAAAATAATATTTATAAAGATCTCTTTTAATTTCCTAAAATTCAATAAACGCCGAAGTTAGAGCTTTGGCAATTTATTATAAATTTGTTCCACTTTTTGTACATGTGTGTGTGTATGCAAATAAAATGTTCTTTATAAATGTATGATTTAAATGTATTTTTCGATCGGGATTGGTCGGGGATTCAGTGTTAGAATTTGAGGAAATAAAAATTAATTTGTTAAGGCTTAAAAGTAGGCAAAAATAAAATTATTTTGGTTTTCAAATTAGTTTTAATTTTTTCCAAATTCCAAAACCTAATCCTCGAACCACCCTTTCTGATAAAAACCGACAGTGAACAAACTATCTTAAAAATTAAATGTATTTATTTCCTAATATTAAATAAGAAATTGATATCTTACTTGTTGTGATTTTCTTTCTTAATTATTTTATTTACCTAATAAAAGATGAGACACTATAAATTTAAAAAGATAAGGCGTTTGATATACAAATATTGTTTTATGAAGTACTTAACGATATTTTTGGAAATCTTGTAGCAGAGTAAAATCTTACAATTTGTATAGTATTATTTTAATTAAGTATTGATAAATTGTAGCTTAGAATGTAATCTTGGAAAAGAGCAAGAAAGTTGTGTGAGGGGCCAACTCCTTTGGCGGGTAGACAGCTGATCTAGCTAACGAGCCGTCCTGACAGCGAGCCTGGGACAAAGACCTGGACAGACAGATGATAAGGACTGGGGGAGTTTCTGTGATCTGATAGCGTTCTGTCAGAGCCTCTTCTTGTTATCTCGCTTCGACATCTCAAATTTCCCCCTCCCCCGAGCACATCTGATTCCTGTTGAGGATGTGAAAGAGAAGTCCTTTCTCCTCTGACAGCCCTCTCAGAATTGCAGGAAAACTTTCTACTCGGCCATGTGTAATCGAATTGAGGATTATTTGTGGAACTACTTCATACGGAGAGTAAGTAGATCTACTAGGAACATGCTAGCACATTGAAATGTCCGTAAGTCTCTGATTAGGGAACCATGGGCATTTGTTCCCGAAACAGTACGCATCGATCTCAGTACAAGAATTGTCTGGATTTCAGTCAGGAAGTGTAATAAATACGCAAAATATATCAAATATTAAATTATTGGATAGTGGGGGACCCGGTTCGATCCCCGGCTGAGGTAGAGATTATTTTTTCTAGCTCCCGTTACGTTTCAAATAAATATCGAATATTATTTTATTTATTCAAGTGAAGAGTTTTTTTTTTATAATCTCTTAATATCCTCCATTTTATCATTAGTTTTTTTTTTGTTGGGGTTCGGTCAAGGTAGATAAAAAAAATACTAATTAAAAAAAAAGTCTGCCAACCTTACGGATTATATTGTAAACCATCTTCAGGGCTATCATGAAGACGAGTGTGGACGTCCAGTCCTTAAGTTCACATTTCGCAGTCATGTATTTTTTTGGATCTACCTTGACCGAACCCCAACTAAAATCATCTAATAATAATAACTACGGTAAAAAAAACTCTTCATTTGCTTAAAGAATTTTCTGTTACCTGAGATTAGGGTATATTCTGCCATTCGAGCTTTAGGGAAAATAAAGTTATTAAAACAAAATACTGTAATTAAAGCATAGGGAATATACTTCTATTAGAGTTCAGGGAATATATGCTATCAGATGTTAGGGAAAATACTGCCTTCTCCTTGTAATGTGATTTAATGGATTGACGACAAAAAATTATTATATTTCAATGCTATAAAGAGGGTTACGCACTGTTAACATAACTATTACACCATTATTGTGCATTCTCTTCCACTTTTGGGTCTCGGTTCTCCTGTCTTTATGGTGCCAACCATACCAATAGTCTCTTCAGACATCTCTCCCCCCCACTCTCTCTCTACTACTCCCTCTTCCTCACCCTCTCTCACTCCCTCCCACTCACTCTCTCTCTCTCTCTCTTAATTATTTAAAATATAAGTATGTAGTCATATAATGATATACCTATAAAAAACTCACTTAAGGTCCAGTTATTTATATTTTATATATATTCTGTATTTAATATTATTCCTTTGCATTTTTTTTGTATGTTTTTTTTTTGTTTTGTTTGGAAACGGCTTAGGATTAAAAGTGTAAATAAATTAGAAGTAGTTATCATCCCATGATAATAAAGAACTAATCTAATCTAATTTAATCTACTCTCTCTCTTTCTCTCTCTCTCTCTCTCTCTCTCTCTCTCTCTCTCTCTCTCAGGGTTACGCACTGTTAACATAACTATTACACCATTATTGTGCATTCTCTTCCACTTTTGGGTCTCGGTTCTCCTGTCTTCTTAGTTTGGTGAATAATTATAACGTTCCATTCTTTGAACTGAGTTTGTTGATTATAATTCAAACAATCTAAATGTTACGTCTCCTATTTTGTAAAATTTACTTTTATTCTTAAAAAAAAAATTGTGCAAGATCAATTGAAAAGATTTCAAGTAATCTGTCTTGAGAAAGCCTATCGAAAATTTTAATTATTCTCCATAATAAATATCAAAATTCGCGGGGAAGACATGTACATTTTCTCTGTAAATAACATAGACAAGTTACGAGGTGGGAACGAAGCTTTTGAAACGAAGAAATAAAAATTCCTACAATCTCTCCAGCTTTCTCGCACTTTATGTGAAGGGGCGCGTCGCTCGCAGAGTTTGAAGTAGAACATTGTAATGTGTGCAGTATACGTAGGATACACATTTCAGGATACATATTATGGTGCCAACCATACCAATAGTCTCTTCAGACATCTCTCCCCCCCACTCTCTCTCTACTACTCCCTCTCTCTCTCTCTCTCTCTTTCTCTCTCTCTCTCTCTCTCCCTCCCTCTCCCCCTCCCAACGATGAAGAGAAGATTTTCAGGAATTCATTCTTGGTTGTTGAAGTATTAAAAACTAATTTGTAAAAAAAAAAAAAAAAAAAAAAAAAAAAAAAAAAAAAAAAAAAAANTGTTATTTAAGCCAACGTTTTGGCCTGAATTTTATAATTTTATTGCTTTCATAATCGTCACAAAAAATTAAATAAAAATTCTAAATCCTTTTTAATATTTGATTTTGTTTATTTTAAGGCACAGTATATTAGAAAATCGAAAAAATAAATGTTTTGCTACTGGAAACTATAAAATTTTGACGTATATTGGGGAATATATTTATTTATATTCGGCTCTTATTAAAAATAATACTTGTTCAGAATTTTCAGGCTTGATTTTTTCATTCGTTTTTTTCATTTGTATTTTTTGTACTTTGAATTGTTGCTGATGTAGTTTCAGTGCTAATATCTTTTTTAAGTATTGTCAGTTTTTTTAATATATAGCAGTTAATAAAACTCAGTTAATCAATATTTTTCCGATAAGCAATATTGACTTATTAGAGAAAGAAAATGCCGATTAGATTGGCTATCAGCTGTTCACGATAAATGGTGAATATAATAAATGATGGCAATATAACTAATCCTTATCACTCACTAGAAGTAGGTCTTGAAACATTTTCATGTTTGAGTTAAAATAAAATAAAAATTGCAAATTTATACTTCGTCTTTTTCTTTTTGTATTTTTTTTTTTTTTTATACGCGTTAGTACATGAGAATTTTCTTTCGCCAACATTCGCAGTAGGCTTTGTTAAAGCAAACATTCACGTTTCCATCGAATACAACGAACATCAGGAATAATTCTTTTTTTTTTTTTTTTCCTAAAATAAATAACTGTAAATAGACCACTTGCTTATAATTTTCGAATTTATGTGTGAGCTTGTAAGTAACCGGATTAAGAATTATCGATAAAATACCCCGACTTTATGAAAAAAAAAAAAAGTATTAGAAAGAAATTTAATATGTAATGAAAAAAAGGAGGAAGTTTATCACACTAAAACGACGAAAAATAAACGGTTTCCATGTTTTACTAAATATGTACATTAATGGGAGTAGATGAAGAATGGTATCATCATATAACACAAGGGATGCTTCATTGCTAAAATTAATCTGCGATGAACGTAGAGAGTACACTAAGTTCAAAATGACTAACATTTTGATATATTAATAAATATTTTATTGAACATAACGTTAGAAAATTACATTTCACACTAAATATGTTTAGCTATCTTCTTTTTAATTAATAAAAAAAAGATAAAACAATATATTAATATAATAAATTCTGGCCATCCTCTGAACCCCTCTTTCCCTCATCTGAATTTTCATTCTTAAATATCTCTTTTACTTCATTTTTTTTTATATATATGTGGTATGTAATATAAATGTTATAAAAGGCCATTCTTTCCCTATTTTTTTCATCAGATTAATTTGCTACGCTTGTACAGTTAGTTAATATTAACTAAGATATTCAGATTTTCAATTTTGGTATCTTTCTAAAGCCCACAGTATAAAATAAAACTTATTTGATTGTTTCATTTGTAAAAGTAAGAACTTGTGTCCGGTCATAATTCTTCACCTTAATGCAGGTGAGACTCTCTTAGAATAAAATAATTTTCTCTGACTATTCCAAGATATATATAATGTAAGTGTATTGCATTCATATATAATGATTTATCACTAGGCACCTAGTGGAAATCTTTCTTTTAATAACCAACTTTTGAATTTCCTTTTAATTATAAAAAACTTTGAAAATAGTTTCATGTAGAATTATTCGAAGTATTGGACACCTCTTGGACACGCAGAATAAAAGAAATGAGATAATATAACCATAAAAGTGACCTAAAGAATAAACTAATAAAAACTGCCCTCACTAAACATGTTTTTCATGAAGAACACACATTTGACTTCGAGAGCTTAACCATTCTTTCCACTGAACCCTATCAACACAAACGTATTTTGTCTGAAACCGTTCACATCAATTTAGAACATTATCTAGTTAACGGCAGGACCTCCTTCTCAATAAACCTGTCAAACATTTTTCACAGTTCCAAAGTCACTTATTCCCAATAATACCCTTCCTTCTTTCCTTTGTCCTTTTTATTGCCCTCTCTTGCAACAGGCCGCTTTTCCCTTTGTACCTTCCGCCTCTTACCTTCCCCCACCTTTCTACCTCCCACGGTGTGTATTTGGAAAATTTATACTTCCCCGTTGTCATGGAAATGTGAACTTAGGGACTGGACGTCCACTCTCGTCTTCATGATAGCCCTGAAGATGGCTTACAATGTAAGCCGAAACGTTGGCAGATAATCTTTTTAAAAAATACCTTTTTTTAAATTTGTATTTTTTTTTTTTACCTACCTGACCGAACCCTAACTAAAATCATCTAATAATATTAATAATGAATGTGGGGAAGACTTTTTGCCTATTTTGAATGGTTTACCATCCTCACGGAAAAAGTGATCCACTTGATGAAGCAATAATCAGAAAAATGGGAAAATTTCTGAANTTTTTTTTTTTTTTTTTTTTTTTTTTTTTTTTTTTTTTTTTTTTTTTTTTTTTTTTGGATCTACCTTGACCGAACCCGAACTAAAATCATCTAATAAAAGAAATGAGAGCATAACGACTGTTTTGTTACATATATGCTCTCTGCGTTCTATCTTGATCTTATATAAATAAAGTATGATAGTATGCGACATTATTATCTAAGCTGATCCTCATGTTACAACGAAGCCTTCTTTGAAAGATTTTATTACAAAGAAATGAGTTTACAAAGACAAAGGCTCTCAATGGCGGGTAAACCACGACCCCCTTTCCAATAAACCAACAACTCTTGTAATTTTAGCTCCTTTGATCTATTTATTTTCTTTGAAAAATTCTCTCACCTTCCCTTCACAACCTCCGCCATCCTTTCAATATATATATATATGTNACAAAAAAATATGATTGCAATACACTTAAATGTATTATCCACTTACAACTTAAATAAAGTTTTAATAAGATTGAAATTTGGAAAAGAGAGCCTTTTAAGTTGCTTTATGTCTGAGCTTTTAATATTTAGTTTCACAACTTATATATAATTAGCTTTGTTTAGGGATTTTCGTGAAATTTAACAAAAAATAAATTTCACCTTCCAGTGGTCTGCGTGAAGCAGGTGTTCGTTAGTAAATTAATATTATTTTTATAATAATTGTTAATAGTAAGAAATCAATACATAATCCTACATTATTTTTTTTATTGATTTTGTTTTAATGGAACTTCAATAATAAATATTAAATGTTTATATAAAAACAAATTAATAAAGTAAACATTAAAGCAAATTCTTTTGTAAGAAAATGTAGTGTTTTACAGTAGATTACCAATATGACCGTTCCAATTCGATATAGTTTCGCGATGCATATGTAGTTTACTTTACTCTATGGTATATATATTATATATATATATAAAACTAAATAACGGTAAGATTTTATATTAATTTAAAAGTGATATTCTTAAATGTATATTTTTCCAGTTATAGATATATGTCCTAACTGAAGGCTGGTTTCCAGTTTTTATTTTATGCTTCACCTTTTCGATCATCATAGAAAAAAATTTATTTTGAATTATATTTACATTTAATTTTTCTTGGTTTATATATATATATTTCTGCCAACGTTTCGGCTTACATTGTAAGCCATCTTCAGGGCTATCGTGAAGATGGCCTACAATGTAATTCTTGCCGCACTCTCTCATGCGTTCTCTGTCCGCAGGGGTGAAGATGGAGGGGTGCCGGGAAGTGCTGACCTGGCTGCAGGAGCGAGTCGCTGTTCTGACGGGAGGCAGGGACCGGCGAGGGGGTCCCATCCTCACCTTCCCGCCCTCGCCCAGGAGGGACCGAGTCAAGCCCGAAGACTACCGCCGTCTCATACACTACCTCATCTCTCTACCGGGGTAAGTACTCCCATCTCTGGCCAAGTCGGCAAGGATCATCTCTCACTTACGCTGAGCTTCAATCTTCATCAATGGACTCTTTGACAATATATTAAGATTTCTCAATTTTTTTTTCTACCTGCAGCCTTACACTCAGTGTCAAAATGTTAGACACGCCCATTGAAATTAATAAAACGTTTTCTTTATTTTTGATCGAAAAAAATTTTTAAGTGCAGTTTTAAGTATAAATGATGATACTGAAATGGGGGCAATGTTCTCAGACCTTGAGGATTATCTAAATCCAATATCAGGAAATATTGACATTCTACATACGTCTACATGCGTCAAAATGATACACACTTGTTGTTGTTTACTATTTTCTTAATCCTCTACAGTTGAAATCGTTAAGAACCTTAAATTTGTTCGCAAATAGACCTAAAATAAAATGTGAGTTATGGGGGAAAATAAGTGTTTCTCCGAAGAAGAGCGCCGTTTGATTTCTTCACAAGGACGGTATGAGTTGTAGGGAAATAGCCCGCAGAATCAAGCGGAGTTTTTCATCGTTCTCAAAATGTATTCGGCACGGGGAGTCATATGAAACCCATCGTTCTTCTTGGAGGCCATAACTTTAATTTAAAAAAAAATGTATATATTTTTTGTATTTATTAATGTACACAAGCAGGCTGCTGATCAACTTGAGGTGAGTCGTAGATTATTTTAATACTGTTTTACGGGTGATTTGAAAAGGTGGGAGAGTAGGGATTACAATATTTGCAGTGTGTCTAACATTTTGACACTGAGTGTCCTAAAATAGATTACAATTTCATTAAAGTTTTATGAAATGTATATTCTATTAGGAGAAAGAGGTAGTCGGAGTTCTGTCATAGTTTATTATTAAATAAAAACTATATAAGCGATTTTTAGTGCAAGGGAATAGAATAAAAAATCTAACTTTCCCAGCCAGGACTCGAACCTGGATCTCCTGCTTTCCGGGTCGGTGCGTTACCATTTACGCTATCAGGACAAGACTGATAAGTTATTATATTCCTTGCACTAGTGTAACGCACCGGCCCGGAAAGCAGGAGCTTAAGGTTCGAGTCCTAGCTGGGACAGTTAGATTTTTTATTCTGTTCCCTTGCACTAAAAATTGTTAAAATTTATGTGGGATTAAATACCACAAAAGTATTTTAATATTTATAAAAACTATATTGGTTCACCAATTTGTATAGTAATAAACCTCTGACCAGGGCGCCAGGCTAGCTCAGGGGATCCGTACGGGTCTCGCAATCCTGACGCCGCGGGTTCAAATCCCGCCCAGGTCAATCTTTTATTTATATATGGAAGCTTGTTCTGAGCCATGGGTGTTTAAAATGGGGTAGCAACCTGTAGATAGCCCCTCCCTCCAATGACCCTAAGTGGTTGCAAGGGAGGCTAACACAG